>KZ538616.1:42195-58748 GCA_000934665.2 Catajapyx aquilonaris
GGGGGGTGAAGAATTTTACTAACGTGGCGAATATCTTGTATGGAAATGCTGCGGCCAATTCCGCCTGTTCATTTGCAGATACCGCGGGATGTGTGCTTTTGTGTGAACGAGGCTGCTAGAAAGTAGGGGATGGTTTTTGGGTTGGGGTGGAGGGGGGTAGGGCTAGGGGGGATTGTTACCTTCCTATCCGTGTAAGTACTTGGGAGTGCAGCCCCGGATTATATGGGAAAAGGGGGAAGGGGGTAAGTGCAGGCAATGGTTTTTGCACAGCTCGTGCAAGCTGCTGGAGAAATGCGAAAGTATATTATAAGAGCTGGGGTTCAAAATTGGGCAAAATTTGGGCGACGAAGTCTTTTTGCTATGGAGGGGGGTTGTATGGGGGAGGTCATTTCTTTTCACTTGTTTCAGCTATGGTATTACGGGGCGCACCATATTGGAGCATTATTTGGTTATTTATTCGACTCGTGAGCATCTGCTTTCGTATTAGCGTCGCTCTTTCAAGTTTTTAAAGAGGGCCGACATTGTTGAAATGGATCAATTAACTAGTATAGGGTTAATTGTGTGAATATGTGTGAAGTTAACCAAAGGCATATATTTCCAAGCATGATGCAGACTAGCCAAGTCGTCTTGTCCTCTCCCTTCCTCCCCCCCTTACTTGGTTCTTCTTCTTCTTTTCTCCAACCTTCCATCTCGTCCCACTCATAACATAAATCAAAGGGTAAACCTCCCTTACAAATCTGACATTTATCATTGCTCACGTACTCTGCAGCTACACTGCTGCGGCATTCCAAAGGCAGTTGGGCGCTGCTGCTGCCTTCTCCCTTTTGCAGTTGGGGAAAGGAAAGGGGAGGGTGGGGTATAGGGGTGGGGGGCAAGAAGGGGGGGAAGAAAGTGGCGCCATAATTTTAAATAATTGCAGCTAGCGTCAAGGCTTTGTCAGCCATCAATCAGGGCTCGGCTCTGACAAGTGCCAATTTCGGGGCCGGCGGAGTCTGCGAGAAAAGGAGAAAGACTTCCACCCGACCACCCACTTTTCCCATTTCGAACCCCCCCACTCCTTCCTTCCACCCATCCCTCCCCCTCAATTTTCCTTCTGGGGGATTTTCCGAGGCCTATGGCGATTGATAATGGACAGCAGTTTCGCAGAGTCGTGACGTCGTTCTGAATGATAATGGTTGTATAATCCATGGCGTGTGATACATGCGGGGGAATTGCAGCTTTCTTGATAGATTGCGGTGCAGCAGTGCGACATTTCTGCTCATTATGGATGGGGGCGCGGGTGACTTCATGGCGACTTACTTGCTGTAATGGTTTAATGGCAGCAGTTTTTCTGGACATTACAGGATGCAGAGATAGGGAGAGTTTTGGGGTATTGTCAGCCTAAGTAAAAAAATAAGAACTGCTAATACTGGTCCTATGGCCTGTTGATTATTAGTGCAAGTGCTGGCCTGGAAAAAAGTGAAATCTGAAATTTCGTAAACCCAATATGTACTGTATACATTCATGTTATATCCTCCTTAGACCTGGTGTCGTCATATGTCGACATCAGCAAAAAAAATCATTTTAAACTCATTTTGGCGGTGCAAATTAAATCACTTATGAAAATGGCGGATGCCACTGCTGAAGCTAGGATAAGTTTAATTTTTTTACTCATATTTAGAGTGCAATTTTCGTCAATGCAGTGAATGTCCTGGGATTCGCAAGCTAGGAATGTGTATTAGGAAATACTAAAAGATGTGTCTGTGACAATCTTTGTTGCTGTAGAGGACTGGTAATTTTCTATTCTTCCTGAGACCAAATGCGCATTTAAATGGACATCCGATTATTTTTTTTAGCTGAATGGGCTGAGACTTTTCTGTAAGTGCCTGTACCTATACACCCATAAGAAAGTGTGCTTTGCACTATACAGTTCAGTTTTAAAATCTAGAATAGCGAGGTACCATGCTAGGCGGTAAAGAAGGGAAGGAGCAAGCCTCATTACATGCCTGAAGTGGTGGCATTCAAAAATAATTTCATGTACATGTCTTCTGAGAGGAATTGCTACCACGAATTCCACAAATGAATTTTAAAAAAGTTGTTTTGAGGATAGAGCACTATATGTTAGTGATCCATTAAGTGGCATTTAAATTTTCAGCTTTCGTCAGTTCTGCTTTTGTAGTGCTAGCAATTGGGTCCTAATGTTCTCATTGGTTGTTTGTCATTATATTTGTCAATATTTTAAAACTATAATTTTTCTCGTTTCTTGGGAAGATGTTCAGAAAATGCAATAGGAACTGACATTGCGTTAAAAATTCTTCTCAGGTCTCAGAAGGATATGTAAGAATCACAGGTATGAATTCCTTCATCATGGCACTGTATATTATTAGTAACACCTGTAACTATTTCAAAGTAATTTCAAAAGTCTATAGTCGCTAAGCACAATCTGATTGTGACACCCGCTTTCTCTCTGAATTTTATGTACACTACTATTATCGTTGTTTATTATTTTATACAGTCAAAGCAGAGATGACATAATGCGCTCATAATTATGTTGCCTAAAAGCCTTTTAAAAAGCCTCAAAACACTCAAATTGTACAGTGCCAACAGTTGTTTATGGTAAAATGCAATTTGAGAGATTTTGTCTTGAATATACGTAAGCTTGCAGTTTCACTGTGCTCCTTACTGCCATGTCACCATTTGCGCTACTGTACAGTTTAAACTGTAGTTACCAACAACCCTCCACTTCCACCACACCATTTGTGCTTTTCCATAATAAACTTACTGAAATGTCCAACCCAACATCGCTAGTCCCCCAAGTTACAATGTATGTTCACAAGAAATGCTAAAATGTCTCAAATTCGCTCTCGCAATCTTGTGGACACACGTTGAACCTATATCGCAGCGGACATGCGCCACGTGTAGACACACCGCACTAATTCAAGGTGTCTCTTTTGTACCCAACAATGCACATCCTCCACGGACTTGAAACATCCTTCCCTCTTTCCCCTACACTCCCCGTTTTCCTCCCATCCTCCGCCCAGCCTGGAGCATTTTTGCTCCGGAGCATGAAATGAGGTCGTAGAAAAGATTGAAGGATGATGGTCATGGTGCATAGATTGCTCTCCCTTGGCTCAATGTCTCCCTTTTATGCCCGGAGCCTGTTATGAGCCCGGTGGTGACGCATGTCCGTCATACCCTGAGCGGAAAGAATGGGCCCAAGATGGCCTCTGGCTCGCCCCTGGAAGGAAGAAGCAAGGGGGAAGGAATAAATGAATAACGGGAGAGGGAGGGAGGATGAGGGAGAGCGGGGAGGGCTGCTGCTGCTGCTGGCTAAAAAGAAGAGAAAGTAGCCCATGGCGGTGGGGGCTGTTATCAGACTCAGCCACACTTTACGGTTGAAAGTTTTATGTGCCATGTATGACGGAGAGTCATAACTTTGGTCTGGATGTTGATACTACATGACACTAATTGCCCGGGCCGGGAGAAATTGTTAGGCCTATTGCGTCCAAAGTCCAAACACATCACTCTTGAGAACGGCAGCCCTTCCCCGTTTCGGGTCTGGCGCTAAATTTTCCCAGGAGGGAGGGGGGGGGGCTGCCAGACGGATACCCCCCCCCCCCCTCACCACTAGTTCTTTGCTTAGAAGGGCGTTATAAAAGAGGTAGGCAAACTGGGAGTTGCGCTGGAGAATAAGGAAAAGGCCCTGGTTCTTGGTACGTGCTAAAAATTAAATCGGAGGCCCCCCCTTACTGCCTGATAAGGCTGAGAAAGAATGGTTAATAAGTAGGTGCAAGATGGTTTACGGCACATTTATGCGGGGTACAAGCATCTGCACCGTGGAACGTGAAGTTTGGCCCGGACAGTTCATCATCGTCGATGTCTTTAAAAAACGGATGGTGGCTGTACCTTAAGGAATTGGGTGTGTAGAGGTTATATGGCTGTGAAATAAAGTTTAATAAATTTTAGTGCACTCGAAGTGATCGCAATTTTTTGTACCAAGTGGCCAAGAGATCAAAAATATTAGCTTCGAATATTAGGCTGATATTACAATTTGAAACATACTGTTTATCAATATGATCAGAAACATTCCTTTTGATGATGTGAGATATTGGTCCCAGGCATAACTTGTGTGTTCGTTCAAAATCCCATCCATCCTTTATCGAGCGTAGTTATTTTTATTTTTATTTCTTTTATCCGGCCCGTGAATTGTGCCGAATGGATGAAAGATGTACCGAAAGATGCAAGAGCCAAGTTTGGATTCCTTGCGGGCAGAGTTGAAAGGTTGATGAGCAACGAAGTGACCGATTGCCTCTGCCATCTCCCTGCAGACAGGCATCAATCAATATGGTTGTGACAAGTCCCAACACCTCCCAATTCTTCAAAGTTGGGCCTTCCAAAAAAAAATGATTGGATGATAGAGTACTGGTCCAAATGCAGCAGCAGCCAACTCTAAAGCGCGAGTTTATTCCAGGCAATTCCCAAGCCCTTCTCCTAAACTCTAATATAGCCCGGGTGTTGGACTTCATACGTAGCGCAAATTAGAGCAATATTTCTTAGCAGAAGCACAATTGTGAAGGAGGAGCCGCGCCGTGTACAGTAGTCATCTCACGTATGCAATCTAAATTGCGGTTTCCGCTGCTGGAGGCGGGCTTAAGTCTTATTAGCGCTGGTTTGACTGGAGAACATACTGGAGTCTGATTACGCCCCTTGAACTGACCTGTGGGGAAGCTTCCCCAAAACCTGCGCTCATAATTAACCCGCGCAATTAGTGAAAACGTGCGTGTATCATTGGGCGTTATACTAACAAGTTTATCAGACCTAAATCCATTACTTTCTTATCACTCGGGTCATTGCATCTTGGAAGCAAAAAAAAAAGAAATATTAGCACGAAAGGCAGGTGCAAAATACACCTTGATGAACTTGCGGTTCGTGTAAGTTGGTGACTATTTTTCAGGACCTATATGTAGCTCTTTTCTCTGGTATAATCAAGCTTCCTCCACGTCACATCCAACCCCTGACTAAACAAGGGCCGAGCTCCTTCCCCCATTTTATGAACGCTGATATTTATTGCTGAGGGTAATCAGGTAAAAAGCATTAATTAAACACCGTAAATGAGATTAATTAGTTCGACTTTCACATTATATCACCGGACGTGACGCAGTGGCGGCAGATATGAGACCGGACCTTGACAGCATGAGTTAGTATCCCTCCCGGAAAGCCCACCGCAATGGGAATGACGAGGGGTTGGGGATGCAAAAGGGGTAGAACACTAGGGTAAAACAAGGGGGTGAAGAAACTAACTCCTTATAGACCTTCGAAACGGATTGGTAATGTATTTTTTAAATATATTAGGGAGTGGGGTGGATTTGCAATTTGTAGGCCAAAATCGGAACATGATCTCGGGTCATTGAGTTTGGTTCGTAATTAATTTTGGGAGGTGGTGATAGCTCAGGCTGGGTCGTCTCCTAAATCCCGTCTGAAACCCCTACATCTCCCACGCCCAACAGCTCTTAGATAAGACGCGGGGAGATGGATGGTGAGATTGCTCCTTCCAACTCCCCAAATTAGTAGGCTGTGATCTCATCATGCACATGTTTTATTCCAGTACTCATTAAGTGCACGTAGGGCTATCATGGACGATTCATTCCCGGGTGATGTACAGTTGTGGTGAAGGGACATGTAGATAAATTTTGGTAATTTAAGGCCCAAAAGGGCGCACTATTAGTGCAGTTTGCGTCTGTTAGACTGCGATATGGTGACGTTTGTGGGTATGGGTTGAATAAGGCTGGGTTGATAAACATTAGGCGTGTAAAAATATTTCCTATGTAGTCCAGTAATATAATTTGCTAAATTTGGCCATCTCAGAAACATTTTCTGCAGCACTACCGTATTTCAATAATTTTATTTATAATGTTGCGATTACACATTCATTTCAATACGGTCGCATAATTATCGTAAAAGTGTTTATTTTTTTAAATGTAAAAATATATTTTGCAGGTGGCTTGGTGGGAGTGCTAATGCTATCGGATTTTCTACACTTTCCAATACGTTTTGACGGATGTACCATTTTGCATTACAACAATTCGATTCCTGGATATATTCTTTTGCACAAAAAAAGAGAAGAAAGCCTATGAGTTGATATGGCAACGTCGACCTTTCCTGCCCCCGGTCCAACCACCACAACCCGTAGTCTATAGCCAGGCTCCCATTGTGATCCAGGCGACGATCTCATTTTCCTGGCTTGACGGATAGACGAGGGGCGAAATTGTGAATTGTCCGTCATAAGTCTTCGTTTTGTTTCGGCAGAAGGAAAGGCCAGGCGAAAGGCCGGGATCCCTTCCCCCCAGCGGATTCGACCCACCTTCATAACTCAGTCAGACTCTCTTTCCTCCTAATCGCCTTTATATAGAGCCGACCAGTCCGTTTGGATTTTCTCCGGGAGATGGAAGGAATCGAGTTCCGCACACTCTTAAACGTCCGCAGCAGCAAGGGGGGGGGGGGGGGGNNGGGGGGGGGTGGGGGGGGGAAGGTCACGGGGAGACTGACATTTTGACCCGCTGGCATTGCCTTGCCGATGGAGATTGCAGCCATTTCTGAGGAAACGCAGAGGGACACGATTTGATTGGAATTTTGTTCTTCAAATTCAGTGCAGTTAAGTCAGCAGACGTGCTATCCACACCGAATGCCAATTGTTTTATGGAACAGAAAATAATAATTTTCTGCTGATATTAGATGGAGTGCATTCCTATGCTTATTAATATTTTATGCGAAAATATCACATTCAGTGAAACAATTAGTCATCACGACATGCCCCTATATAAAATGGTAGTCAGGGACTTGTAAAAGACCCATGTAAAATAATTTAGGGTCAATAATTTACGTACATAAATATAGGTACTTCATTTAATGACATAATCATCGTGTAAATTATTACTTGAATAATTTTGGACAGCCTTCAGCATTAAAGCAACAATACTAATCGCTTGTAAAAATAACAATTGCTACTCATACGATAAGCAATACTAATTTACTTCAAACCAAACGCACTCAAATTATCTTCAGATCAACATCCACACACAAATTCTAAGAATAAGGGCCCTCCAATGTTTACATAATCTCCTTGAAATAACCATGATTGACAATCTTGGCCGTCTCCACCTCCTATAAACCGATTCATGATTCCGGAGCGCATCTCAGACATTTTGGGGGTCCCCAGAAAGGACACAAAAAGTGTGTGGTGGTGGGGACCCCACGTAATTAGATGATAGTGGAATTGTGGTGCATGGCGAATCCCGGCCCCTCGCAGCGTTTTGACGCGTTAAGCAGGGCGCCTTCGGACTGAGCAAGAGTTAGTGAAGCGGGCGGCCGTCCTGGAAAAGACCCCCGATCAGAAAGTGTAGATGGCGTTGGGGAAAAAGTGAGGCCAATGAGGAGATCGACGGCCTGAGTCACGTCAGCGGGGATTCATAAAGCAATAAGCAGATTTCAGGGAGGTAGGTTGGGGACTGGGAAAGGGAGAGATGTCAAGGCATATAGGAGGACCTTCCCTCCTCCCAATAAAGCTGACGAGGGGGCGGACCGGACCGGACAGGTGTTTAATTTGGCGTTACGAGCGGGCGGGGTAGGCGCCCCTGGCATAAGTTCCAATTTGAGGTCTCAACGGCGGCTCGGCTCATGACGGCCTCCGCGCGATTCCCCCGCCATTTGGATGGAGGAAGGGAAGGCCAATTGTCACCGAGGAGACAGACCCCGACTGATGAAGAGATGCGAGGAAACGAGCCGGCACACCAGCCCACCCAACCCTCACCATCCCCCCCTGCCTGGATGCTACCCGTAAAAACCTGGCGAGGGCGGGTCAAAGCCAAGAGGGGTTGCCAGACTGTGAGGGGGGATTGACCTCAGGATATGGATTCATTGGATGAACACTGATCGGTTGATATCATAATCATGGGCCATCGACACTTCTGATTTGGAAATTTGCAAACAGTGCTGAAATGTACATCAGCAAGAAAAAAAATGTTATTACATGCTGCCATTTCTGTTGGATTTGCTTAAATCGTTAGCCTACTGAAGCAATTACAAAGCGAAACATTTAATCATCTCAAATAGTTGCAATTCCATTCTTAAAATACGAACTCACCTCCTGCGCCTCCATTTGACAAAGTGTTCCGACAAACATTCAGATAGTAACAATGCAATATAAGTCAATTTAGGTTACGCTTAAGCAAGCCCGGCAACAATCTGTTCGCTCCTAACCTTTACGAGAGACAAATACGGGGCCATTTGTCAATGAAAGAGGGGGTTATGCATACATGGGGCTCGGGGGCTCCAGCCCTGAAAAAAAAACCACCCTCCCCGCCATAAAAACATTCCATTCCCGCCCCCGAAGAGCTCGTTTGGCGGTTCATGAAAGGCTGAGGGAATCACCTGCAAGTTTCGCAGGTCGTCGCATCTTCTCTACTTGTCTCCCACCTTATATATATAGGAAGAGCACTGTACACCCCCCTTTTCCCTATCCCACCCACGTCCTCTTCCTTCTTCTTCTTCTTCTTCGTCTTCCTTCCCCCCCTTTCCTCCCCACTGCTCCTTCCTTCCTTCCTTCCCAAGTTCCAGTCTGCTCCACTCCACGCCTCGGTTTAATTTCCAGGGATCCGCGAAGGAAAGGTGGGCAGGAATGTTAATTAAAGAGGAGAATGGAGGCGATCCAAGGCTTGTATAATTAGGCGACGGGTCAGTCTCTTCGCTTTCTCTTGGGGGCTGCGGCTGCTGTCGTCTTTTCGCCCGTTGCCCGGGTGACGACAGACTGTCTTACCAACTTCGGATGGGGGAGGAAAATCAATGGGGGGCAATGAGGGAGGATCATCCTGGGGGCACGACTTTTGACTTCGGAGGATTGGTCTTCAGGTGTCAGGAAAGGGGGTTCGGAGCATGAACTATATGCACACAAAGGTTTGAATAATTGTGTGACTAATTTGTGATGTACGTGTTTATTAATTTCATCAGTCTGATCGCCAATTGAGGCGTTGACATGGAAAAAGGAAGAAATGTGAATTTTAAAAAAGTAACCTACATTTAAATGTTAAACCCATAAACTGCTTTTACTTTGACTTTTCATGACTTTTTTGTAACATATCCGACAATGCGAAATATTTTGTGTGATAAAATATGCTTCACCGTTTTCTAAAAACTGTTTTTTTTTAAATTAGCCCACGTAAAAAAATTATTTATTTTCCCCATATCAACACCCCAATTTATTATTAATACATATGTGCATGTTGTCCTATGTGTACATTTGTTAGATTTTTATTCATTATATTATTTATTCATTTGCTCATAAAATATTAACAAATTTAACAAAAAATAATGCAGGCATATTTGTACGTTGTTATCCAATAATGAGTCAACCCACATGAGACCAGTTTTGATAAAAAGGGCTTTGAAGGTCATACTTGTGAAATTAATTCAGTGTT
This sequence comes from Catajapyx aquilonaris, assembly GCA_000934665.2. Lineage (NCBI taxonomy): Eukaryota > Metazoa > Arthropoda > Diplura > Dicellurata > Japygidae > Catajapyx > Catajapyx aquilonaris. Next base: position 51,645 of record KZ538616.1, read on the forward strand.
TTTTTCTGTCATTTATGACAGAAGTATGCAGATTTCGCCAACGTGATTTTAACTGGATGAAGTACTGTTCCTGGGTTTAACTCAATTTTGACATTTTTGTGGGTTGACTCATTATTGCATAATACAGTCCATTTGGTTTAAGAGAATCACCTACTTTTAGCTAGTTACATGTCATGGGGGAAAAAAGTATTATTTTATTATCGAGGATCTAAAAATCGGAGTTGATTATTTTGATATCCAGCGGCACATTACAGTGTTACACGCACCTATAACTTGATGGCACACTACATAAATGCACGTGGATGGATTTAAAACTTCACTAAGACCAAGCACAGGATTGTGACGGCTAAAAAAAAAAAACCCTGATAATGCACCCCGTGATATTCCATTACGCCGACACTTCATAACGTTGAGCCCAAACGTGGATTAAGGTGTCGACACCTGACCAGGTGCATTAATCCCGGCCCTTTTCAGTCCCCGCATCGTCAAAAATCCCGCGAGCCACAAGTGAGCCCACAGAGAGAAGGGGGGGATGGAGGAGAGGGGAATGAGGGAGGGAGGGAGGGGAATAACAGGGGCTGCTGTTTTTGCGGGACCCGAGGAGATGTACGTATTAGAGAGATCGCATTAGTGTCTTTCACCAGCATAGTGCAAGCCTCTTTTTGAGTCTGTTTTTTCGCCCTTAGCTCTCTCCGCATAATGTCAGCTCTATCTTATGGGATTCGTGTTACCGGACGTGGATTAGCAACTCCCCTCGCATAGTTAAAACGGGCGGCCATCTTTGCAAATTTGTTTCTCTTTGTAGCGTGGACGCCATTTGTCCGTTTACACGCCGGGGGGCATTATTTAGAAATTCATTGAGAAGGGCTTGTGGTTCAGCATAGGGGTGGGGTTGGGCCTCGATGTTGTGTCAACTATTAGTGCAGGCGAGAAATACCATGGAGGGCGACAAACCATCCGGCCCATTGGACCGCACTCTTGTTCGCGGCCCCAATCCGAGGCTGCTGGCATCATCCCGACGCCTGCCTGAAATTCAACGGCTGCACCCCCCCCGTTAATTGCTCATGTTTATTACAAACCTTCCTGCATACATGCTTTGGGCCTTTCATAGCCTTGAATGGCGCTCGTCCATATGTATCTTTCATCCGTTGTCCCCACGACAAAAATGAGGCTGTCGCTTTTTTATATGCGCGAATCTGGCCTCAAAAAAGGTAGCGCCTGTTATTCCTGAAATTGTTTGCAACATGCCTGTAGGTAGTGTAGGCTATAGCCTATATCTTACATAATCAAGCAGTATGTACGTGAAACCTAACCCACTTTTAGACTCCTGACAGTAATAGGGCTGAAACGTGGCACAGTGATGGTTTATGTGCCTCTGCTGATTGAGTAAAAAGTCAGAAAGCTGCACTTTTAGACTTTTTCGAAGCTGTCTGTCTGCGGACAGGTATCAGACAGACAGACAGAGCCGTGCTATAAGACTTTTTTCGAGCCCCCCTGGCTGCCCCCTCCCTCCACCACCCCCGACCCCTGACCGCCCTTTCCCCCCAGACCAGACAAACAGACAGACAGAGCCGTCCTATAAGACTTTTTTTTTTCAAATTTCGGGTTCCGGGTTCACTCTATCCGTCCCTTCCCCCTGGCTGCTCCCTCCCCATCACCCCATCCCCCTGACCGCCCATTCTCCTCCTGAGATCACCCTTTCTCCCCTCTCAGTCCAGTGACTGACGTTGAGGACAATATAGCAGTAAACATGAAAAAGTCGACTCTAATCACTCTCACGTGATTTTCCAACCTTGTTTTTGAGTCTGAATACCCAAAATTTAGGATTTTTCTAATCAATAATATTTCTAGGGTTTGCTCCAATTGAATTTTCTATCAGCATTATGGTCATTGATCTCTCACACCGTACATTATCAAAGTACCGTACATTAAAAATGAACCAAGTACAGTACGAAGCAGTACCTTGTACTGTGGGATTCCTTATGGGAAATAGTAGCCTGCACCACAAATTGGCACTGGAGAAAGGTAGACCCTAAGGTTTCCGCTCATTCGAAATGCGGCGGGAAGCTGGCCATGTCCCATGGTGGACAGATCCCCCACCATGTCTCTATACCTCTCTGGCTCTCTCCTGGTCCCGAATGTGAAGACCGACCGACCATTACACACCCCCGTACTTCCCCCAAAATTTTATTGCGTCACAGTTGGCCACAGAGTGGGACTTACGACCTTCTGGTTTAGTCATCCTGACCCATAAACGTAGGGCGCGCCTCTAATTCATCCCCCGATAAAATTCCGCAGGCGAATTCCTGTCCCGAAAGAGTTTAGAGAGTGGGGATGTACTCAGTCGAAAAAAAAACTAGTGGGGGAAGGCAGGGTAGGGAATGGGGAGGGTTGGAAAAAAAAAAGACGAACTTCATTTTCATTTTCTCCCGTTCGCACGCGCCACCGTCATTGTCAATTTGGCGGCGTTAACACTATCATTCAGAGCCACATTCGTCCATTTACTACTGTATTTACCTCCTCATTTACTACTCTCTCCCCTCCACAGTCGCAGGCCGTTTCGAGAGGGCAAGGGTGGACATAAAGTGAGGGCCAAGGGGCAAGGGGGAAAGATAAATAAATAAATTTAACAAACAACAAAAAAAAAAGGTTCCAAGTCTTTGGAGAGCAGGAGGGAATTCCTAGGACATGATGGCCAAATTACACCCACTGGCCTTTTGGGATGACTCAAGTTAATAGGCTATCCTGCAGGCTGCCCCAATATCGCATTACTTGTCACTGACTTTATTGCATTATTAAAAGGCGAGCACCGAATGGCCCCTACTCTGCTGTATTATTATTTATTAGTTTTTTTGGGGTAACGGCTAAGTAAACGGGGAGGAGAGACGTTGCACCTGCTACAGAGGGTAGTCTTACTGTGCAGTAAAGTGGCAATCACAACTCATACAAGGGGCCATAATCAGGATGTAAAACTTACGAAATGGCCATTACCGAGTGAAGGTACCTTTGTGCGAATTGCAGCAAGTTATAGGCTTTAAGTGGTACATTGTATCTTGTCACGCTCGATATGTAGTCATCCCCTCCAAAAAATAGTAAGGTTGTAACCAGTCTGTCGGATGGTTTACCTTGCCTCGCACGCCAATAGGCGTTAAATGGCTAATTTCATTCCGAGTGTATCCCGTGCAGCCGTCGATGGGCAGCCCAGCTTCCAACTGGAGGCATGACAGGAATAGCACCATAGAACGCAGCCTTCTCACCCTGGCCTCACCCATGAGCTGCATGGGAGGGGCAAGTAAAATGGGGGGAAAGTGTGCAGGGTGGTGGTGGTTTTGGAGGGAGGAGGGAGGGAAAAGAGGAGGGGGGAGGGAGGGAGAATGCTGGAAAACGATGCAAATTTCATTACTTCGCACTGTCCGGTCCCAACTCCCTGCACTAAATGTTAATATCCCGGACCAAAGCCGCAGTCGTAAAGTAGGAAGCCCAGATGTTGACGAAATAAACATGTCATTGCGGGCCAGGGCCATGACAGCCTCCCAGCGCCGGTGCTGGCAGCGCAAAAGGCTCAAAACTATACTGGAGGGACCACACTGGGGTGGGGCGGTTATGATATCGCTTTTGCTACAGAGATAATCCTGCCAGAGACATCTTACTCTTGCAATTTGCGACGGAACTTCACTCAAAAAAAAAGTTCCAAGAAGAAAGGTAACGCGTGTGACTGGTGTGAGGTGTCTGAATATGGGAAATGTACTTCCTAATGCATAAATGCTGGTCAGATGATTCAAAATGGTGCCACAAACTGCTGCAATAGTTCGCAAAATTCGAATAGTAAAATGATCAGTTATTCATTTTTTTTTTAATCTGATAGCAACAGGGTGCCAAGTGTGGGCTTTCAGTCACCTTCAAACAATCTGAAAAATTAATGGTTGCCTTTTCCGTCGTCCACCATAAACATGGCCTATGTATTCTGAAAATTTATTTCCAGGAGGGTATGTCTCTTCCAATTAAGGGTGTTGGGTTCCACTACGCGCACAGCTCACTTTATGAACCTCGTAATAACTAGCCTCTCCCCCCCACCGCCTCACCCAACTTTCATCTTTTTGCACCGCATTGAAATTTACAGTGGCTGTAATATGGATGCAAACAGATTCGCACAGCGTTTTGTCACGTGGCGGTGGCGTGGGTGGGGGTAAGGGGGGTGGGGTGGAACAAAAAAAAAATCCGGAGAGTGTAACCCCGGACTGGTTTATCTGGTTCTTTCCATCTGCTCATCCGGTTATGAGTTACGTCGCTTTTGTCGCTGTTTAACATCCGCGAGCCGAGTTTGTTTTTAGAGCGTCCCTGGGACTTTGTAATGTGTTTTCCTCACCAGTTGGCGCCGAGTTACGTCAGGAATGTCCACACCGGGCAATACCTGATGTGGGCTTTTTGATTTGTGATTATTGCCCGTGTCGGAGGACCGCGAATAAAATGGCCAGGACATAACCCGGTGGTCCCTATCTCAAGTGACTACTAGAATTTAGAATACGTATTTAGTAAAAATGTATAGATCCCTGGGCTGGAGCAGTTACAACACGTGCACACAATGCAACCTAGCAATGCTATTTCTTTTTAAAGGCGAATACTGCTCAAACGGTGCAAATTGGCCGTGTGAAATGAAGCGGAGACAGCAGACATCCGTTTGATAAATTTGTGACGTGAATTATGCAAAGTGGGAATGAAGTGGGCCTTGTTAGGCAGAGACTTTGCGGGTTGGTAAGATGTGATGGGATGAGAGTTAGCTTTTCCATCACTCTGTCTCTACCCTCCCTCCCTCTTGGAATGTACTTGGAGAGAGGCCGTTTCTCCCTCCTCCTCCTCCTTCCCCCATCTCTTGCTCCAGTGCTGACTCTGCTAGCTGTTTACTTCACAGCTTTCCTAATTCCCTTCTTATCGTCTGAGCCCAGCTATATAGGCTGGCCGGATTCATCGTTCGACGAACTTTTCTGACTTGCTCTTATTTCGGACTTTTGAGGCTTGCAAGATCAGGAGAGAGAGAGAGAGGTCTTCCTCCCCTCCTCCTCCCTCCCCCTTTTCTCCAACGGTGCCTCTCGCGCTTTTCTCTCGTTCTCTCCCTGCCCCTATCAGTTCTTATTGCCCACAATTTATGTGCCGTAATTTGTTCCATATCGGGGGCCTAGCACTTAGCCCAGAATTAATTCCTGCTCCCTTAGATTCTCGTGTCATTTACTCCTAGTTGCTTCATGGACTTGATATGGAATAAATATCTAAGTTGGGCAGGGTATGTAAATGAGTTCATTTCACGTCAGGACCCTGACTCATGATACTATTCAAACAATTTGTGACTCGAAATACCATTAAAATCTCTCTGGAAGATGCGTAAATCAGGCTTTGTATCTCCCTGCGCGAAACTCCCACCCTGCCCCCACTCCCCTGTTCCTCCCTCCCTCCCTCCCGTCCTGAAACTTTGCAGCCAAGCCCGGCTATCAAGTTAGGCAAGCTTTAATTGCCTCAAGATTTCAATTAACCAGTCTCACAAATCAAACAACTTAGTGGCGACGGAGGTAAGAGGGGAAAATGTGCAGACTTTAAAGGGGCTACTAGATCATACACTGCGGATATACAGAACGGGAATAATTGCATACGGGGGAGCAAGCCAAGGGCTAATTGGAAAAGGAAAGGAGAATGAACGAGGCTCATAAAGTACGTTTCAGGAGCGAATAGGCCTCATCTAGGCCCCCGTGAAAACAATGAAGGAATCAAGGTTCTGCATAACAGCTTCACTCCATTGCATCGTTTCGGGGGAATATATATCATGATATTACAAGTCAAGCGCCGGGTAATCTATCCTTTTCGGCTTAAAAGCAAGAGGGGGGGACCCCCGGCCCCTGGTTTCAATAGCACCGAGAGAAGGGGGGGATGGGATCTGTTGGCATTCCTGAGCTCCTCTTGCATACCCTGCTTGTGCCGGCGCGTCTTTAGCGCAGCCCCTGCGAACAAAGGGCTTTCTGCTCCCAAGCGGAGAAAAAGGTGAAGCACACCTCCCATTACAGTTTCTGCTGGCCACCAGCCCTCTCATTCATTCATTAAATATTATCGCATGCTGGGACGCAATTGGACCGCCCCCCTACGACGCTGGTCGCCGTTGAATAGGGTTGGGTCCAAGCGAGCTGCTTCTCCGTCATGTCTCGGCCATCGGTTCAGGTGCATTGTGAGAGAGGGGGGATACTCTTGCCCTCCCTTCGCCCCTGAGGGAATGGATGCGTAGGGTCACGCGACATATCAGCCCCTGGGTGCATGACCGTTCTTTATGCTGGCGGGGACTAAACGGGCTCACACTCATCACACTTCTTGGAGGGAGAGACTGGAGAGCAGGGAATGGGACCAGGCTTGGTGTGGTCAGCTTTGAAGTGACCCATGTGGTNTTGGTGTGGTCAGCTTTGAAGTGACCCATGTGGTCTTTAGAAGTCAGCTGCGGACGTGGGGTGGAGATGTGACATTGTAGAAAAATATTTCTTAAGGGATCTCTTCCGTACACCTTAGCGACGAAAATCGCTAAAATTACAATCATTCGCGGGGAAGAGTTGAATTGCTGCAGACGAGGATGGGCGGGCCAGTACCCAAGTAGCGGTCCAAAACAGCTGGGAGGAATACTTATTAACGAGAGAGGTGAAATTTTAAAATATTTTAGTCAATCAATCAATCAATCAATCAATCAATCAAATCAATCAGCCCAGATACCATCTGTGAGTTAAAAGTGATCAGCAAGTCCGACACCTGCCATCAAAAGTATGTAGGCCTATATATCAAAAGTTGTTAGAGGCTAATATTTTGTAGACCCATCATTTTTGAATCATACAGTAGGGTTTGGCCGAGGTTTGGCGGACAAAACTAGGATCTGTATTGTTGATTTTGTATGCCTGTATTATTATTGTTCTATTTGCAATCGGGAATCCATTGCGTTTTGTAGCTTGGACAGATGAGTCAATTCGGACTAATGTTATCAGCTACTACTGCAATACTGAAATGAAGTGTGCAATAGTAATTGCTTAAAATAAACAGCTTAGTGCCGAAGAGTAGGCTCTTCTAAGGAGGGGAGGGGGGGGG
>KZ538617.1:0-28416 GCA_000934665.2 Catajapyx aquilonaris
GCCTAGGCCTCATTGCCATTCCCAGGAAAAAAATATTTCCTTCGTACCCACCCATTTCTTGGACTGGACTTGGGCTTTTGTTCCAGAGGGCCATTCAACTATTTTTTGGACCGAGTTTGCTGCTTCAGGCGTGTGTTTGTGTATTTATGACAGTATATTTGATACCGTAATTGCTGAGATTGACAGACCAGCCTGCCGAAGGTGAGGGCCGGCCGTCTCCATCTTTATGCTTGCGGGTGTACAGTGTTGGACATTAATCGAGGCATTCGAGGCACTGGTGGCTAGCGACATTTTCTGAAGCGGCAGAAGAAGGAATCGATGATAAGGATACTGCAAGCCGGGTGAGCAAGATTCCTTCTTCTGCCCCTTCAGATAATGTCGCTAGCATACCTCGATATATGTCCACCACTGTACTTGCCCTACACCAGTGCCATTTGCCCACCCCACAAAAAATGGAGTGGTGGGATAATAAACAAAATGTGATAAAAAATCACCATTAAGTTTATCTGGACTTTAGAATAGCTAATTATGAAGTGTAACAATGGGTGGAATTTTCGTCGTACTACACATTAATTCAATTGAAATTTTTAATCATAGCACATTGGACTGAGGTCTAAATAGACGATGATGTCGCATTTTTATTTATTCATAAATAACACCGTTAAATGTTGTACACCAAAGTGTAGCAATTTCAGAAAAAGTTCGCAAGCCGTACGGCATAAGCATTTAAAAATTCAGTGGTAGATTTTTTGGAATTAATTGTAATAATGTTTTCGAGTTTGTGTGGCCCCTCTGGTTCGTTATTACAATTAATGTCCTGCTAAGTAACATATAAACATAGTGGCAGCAATTTTTACGAGACCCCCACAGAAATTCACTGTCCAAGTGTAATCATATTTATGTCCGTTGTTAACTGTCAAATCAATTTCAACTTTGGTGTCCGCCTAACTACATTGCTACTCTTCATAATTTATCTATTCTAAAGTCCAGATAATCTTAACGGTGATTTATTATCACATTCTGTTTATTACCCCACCACTCCATTTCATTGGGGTGGGCGAACGGCACTGGTGTTGGGCAAGTAATGCACACTATTGCACATGGATTAATTACTCTATCCACCAAAACGGAACATTAGCTTACCCGTAAATTACACAGGACCAAAAAAAGACATAATTTTCTTTTGTTGTCTCTTTGTTGCCAAATATACCAGAAAAAGAATGATTTTGACCTTTCTGAAAGTGTAAAGGAGCACCTCTTACATCTTGGCCCCCTTTGTCTGAACAGCCTGACTCAGGTATAGACTCGGGTCTGCACAGCCCGAGCATGGGAACCAAGGTCAGCTCTGTGATCCAGCCCAAAGAATTAAGACTCTGGGATACATTGAACAGAGCACGTGTGTGCCGCAACCTTGAAGTGCAAAACTTGTGAGTAGGAAGCTTAGATCAGTAACAGATGCGAATATCACCCTCTTCTCTGCCTTCCTGCATGTGGGAAAGGAAGTTGAGTAATCGAAAGCAGCATATTTTCCCACCAAGGGGCCAAAAAATGGCCTGTTATATCTGAGGAGAGGTGAAAAATGAGTCTGTTATAACCAGAGTAAAAATACACAGGGCCTTATGGAAGTTTTCTGGGACCAGCCTTTTCAGTCAGTTACTTGCATAACTGAGAATCTGTTATAGCCGAGGCTGTTATACCCAGAGTCAACTGTATACACATTAAGGGCCTGTTTCCACTGGCATAATTTTCAAGCACAAAAATGGAGCATAAATCAAACAAACTTTATTATTAATTGCCTAGCAACAAAAAATTGTTCTGGCTTGCATTTTGTCCGGAACAAAAATTATGCAGGTGAAAACAGGCCTTAAGATATCAAAAAACAATCAGTAATAGGTTAAAACAAAACAGTACGATATTGTAACGTAAGGTCATTCCATGTCAAATCATCACAGCGATAGGCCTTGACCCCTCAAATTTTGATGAAACTTGGTGTGTCTAGTGTCCTTACATAGTTATGAATGAAAACCAAAAGAAATAATTTATTTGGCCTACCATTCAAGAGTTATTAAATATTAAATATTCCAATTTTGACTAAAAATTGCTGCGTCTTGAAATACTCAAGTATTATTTTCTCAGGAACCAGATGAGATATAAACCTGGGGAATGTCTCATATTGAAGGTCTTTCCATGGGCTTTAATTTGATATGTAACATGGCAGAGGTTATCATATTTATTAAAATTTTAAAATCAATTAAATCTTTAAATTTAAATATTTCAAAAAATAGTATTTTTAAAATTTTGAAAAAATTCCCAAAATCACTTTGTACTGTCCTCTTGCATCTCCCAAAGTGTCATTTTGGGATCGCAATGGGATCAGGTGATACAGAGAGTACACGTTTCACACATGCCGGAAAATACCCATCATACCCAATCGAGGTTTTCACAAAAGTCACTTATATTGCCAGTAGCTTTAAAAATCATGATAGTGCTTAATAAACATTTCATTCTTAGTGTATATCAACTAAATGATTGACTTAAATGTATAAGAAAAAAATTATGATCATCAGCTACCTCCGAAAAAAACCAATGTTAATAATAATAATTTTTTTCTTATACATTTAAGTCAATTATTTAGTTGATATACACTAAGAATGAAATGTTTATTAAGCACTATCATGATTTTTAAAGCTACTGGCAATATAAGTGACTTTTGTGAAAACCTCGATTGGGTATGATGGGTTTTTCCGGCATGTGTGAAACGTGTACTCTCTGTATCACCTGATCCCATTGCGATCCCAAAATGACACTATGGGAGATGCAAGAGGATAGTACAAAGTAATTTAGGGAATTTTTTCAAAATTTTAAAAATATCATTTTTTGAAATATTTAAATTTAAAGATTTAATTGAGTTTAAATTTTTTAATAAATATGATAACCTCTGCCGTGTTACATATCAAATTAAAGCCCATGGAAAGACCTTCAATATGAGACATTCCCCAGGTTTATATCTCATCTGGTTCCTGAGAAAATAATACTTGAGTATTTCAAGATGCAGCAATTTTTAGTCAAAATTGGAATATTTAATATTTAATAACTCTTGAATGGTAGGCCAAAAAAATTATTTCTTTTGGTTTTCATTCATAACTATGTAAGGACACTAGATACACCAAGTTTCATCAAAATCTGAGGGGTCAAGGCCTATTTTAATTCCAAACTGTGATGATTTGACATGGAATGACCCGGCGCGAATAAAAGTGCATGTTGGATTTTTAAAATCTAATTATTTAATTTAATATTTTCAAACTGTGGATAATAAAACCACATATAACTGGGAGCTCACTGTATACAAGAATGTAGCTTCAAAACATTATTCTGATGGTAGGCTACAATTAACTCCATAATGACAAAAATACATACTATTTGTTTAGCCTTTGGATGGAGAATGAACCATCAGAAGAAAAAGAATGGCATTCCTTGGATTCTTTGGATGGTTCCATAATCTCATGCCATTCTTTGCATGTCACAATGCTCTGTACTATATCCAACTAGAGAATAATGCATACAACAGGGTGCAATAACTGAAATATTATTATTAATATCCTTTACATCCTTCAGTTGGTCTGTACATTTCGCATTCTATACAGAAAATGAGGCGGAATCAACTAGTTTACATTTGTACCATTATCAAGGTGTTTGAAACCCACTACTTTCCACCAGCAAGAGAAGGTGATACATTCTTCTCAAACACGGTCTTGGGCACAAAGGACTTAGACTTGAGGCTGTCCACCTGCGTCTCATCCTTGTTGCCAGACTCACTCAGGAAACGATCCACCCGTTCCTCTTTGATGCTGCCCTTATATGGGGTGTACTTGTCTGAAACTATGTTCTCAAAGTTGTACCCGACAAAGCCAATCACGGCAGCGACAGGAAGGGTTATGTATGGAGCATATGCTCGCAGGAAGGTGATGATCACAGGGAGCATCTTGAAAATGTGAGCTTGTGTCCTGATGGCTCAACTGTACGGCAACTGAAAAATATTCAGCACTATCACAACTGAAACATTAATAAGAATGGAAATGCAGCATTCAATTTTCCACAGTGCTTTGCACTGGTTTCTCCTGCATGTTAGTGGCGTGTCGCTGGTACAATTTTAAGCAAAAAAAATCCCATTACCATAAGCAGGCCTAATTCCTACCATTTGAATGACAAGGAAACTTTTATAATTATCTGCCTGGACCACAAATTCCACCCTCTTCCCCAATGCATGATGTTTTGGAATGGTCAACCTCTATTTACACAGGGTGATCCAATTGAGGTGGCTCTTTTAAGTTAGCGATATTTTGGCACTAACGGATGTTTAAGCAATTACACTTGTCTGGACTCATCTTTTGAAATACATGCAAGGTGAACCTAGCGTGCAAAATATTGATTTAATATTGTCATTCCATGCCAATTGTTACAATGTGACACAGTAATTACGAAGTAAACCATGTTTAATTTTTAGGGAATACAATTGAGGCATTCAGAGGAAGAATGGAATATCCCAACCGGAGTTCATTTTGAGATAAATGGCTTTTTGTGTTGTAATACAATAGGTTTTTCCATACGGACCAATTTTACAAGTGGAATATGTAAGCTTTGACATATCCCAATTCATTTGGTACTTCAGGACATGAAAGGTAGATGGCAGGAGAGTACAACAGCACTACAATCTCAAATTTGGAGGTCGGTTGGGATATGCCATTCTTCCTCTGAGCGCCTCAATATTGGTTAGTATGTTGAAATTAAAATCAACTTATATGTGCACAGTGTTTCTTACTAGTATGGCAAGAGCTTGGTATGGCCAACCTTCCTTGGGCCAAAACAAGTCGAAAATGTAGTGGGGTGAAATGCCAAGGGACCAATTGTTAATGAGGTCGATGACCAGAGACATTGGCCGTTGATCGCCTGGGGAGTAGGATATGAGTGGTGATAATCACATCTGTGAAAGAGGTGATCTCACAAATCCCAACAGTCATGATATATCACACTCATATCCTGCTCCCTAGGCAACCACTGGCCATTATTTCTGGTCATCCACCGTGTTAACGGTTGGTCCCTCGACATTTCTTCCCCCTACATTTTCAACTTGTTTTGGCCTTTGGAAGGAATACGCTGATGCCTGTTGGCCATACTAGTAAGAAACACCCTGTATACGTGAAGCATATTGCCTTTGTACCTCCATCTTGTCCTGGTCCATGCCTAACACTGATGATTAACCAATGTGATGATGTTCTTTAAAAGCCCCACCAAGTAATGCACATGTTTCACAACCTTCCCCCCCCCCCCNNNCCCCCCCCCCAATTAACCCTGGAACTGTGATGTGACTGAAAGTTACAGCAACTGTGACATGGGGTCTTTTAGGACCCCATCCATATTTTAATTTGTATTAATTTTTATATAATACTTTTCAATGTATTCACTGTGCAATCATTCTTTGAACAAAGCCTAAAATGATCGCTAATTCAAAATAAACATGCACTTCCTGTTATATACTTTTTTTTAAATGGCAAAATTTCATCGTAATTATCATTTTAATTTCTCTGGGGTCTTAAAAGACCATGTCACAGTTCCAGGGTTAAAAATACCATTGACACAAACCCATCACAAAAAAACGCCACTTTTTGTGGGTAGGCTACAAGACAGTTGGTCAACAAGATCTAACCCCAAGAACTCCCAAGTTTGTGAATCTGACATGTAACATGCCTTCCCCATCCATGCCAGAGTCCACCATGCCAATCTTGAACTTTCACCCATACTAGCATGACTTCATTTATGAATGGCCTCTTATAAACAGTTCATCACTATGCTTCTCACTGACATTACATAACCTAAAGAAAACTTAATGAAACCTCCTAGTTCTTGAACTCTGCTGGCATTGTTTGTTGCACATTCGAATAACCTCAGGGTTATGATTTCTGAAACAAACTGAATCTGTCCACTACATCCACTGATGCAGTGGCACCTTATTCTCTCAGTTCATACAGGCTCATTTGTATAACTAATTGTAAATTGCATGCATCTTGCTATTGTACATGCTGTAAGATAATCAACTCTAGCATTCATCAATGACACTTGCAGTGGTTGTTCAGCTGTTAGCCTGGTAACTTACAGAAACTGCCTTTGTGAATGGTTACAAAGATAAGCTACCATGCTAACAGCTGAACAACCACTGCATGCTCATATAGACAAGATACATAACACTGCGATAAAACCCATAGACACAGTGTACTATTACGTATTAAAGTCCAATATCAATCATGTGACCTATGACCTGGGAGCGCCTGGGAGCAATAACTGGGGAGAGAAATTAAACTCGGCAATACTATACATCCGCATTCAACTTGCTTCCCAAAATCTACTGATTGGATGTTGTGGTCAGTCTTCTGCAATTGTTACTACCATTTCAGCAAGGTACTACTACCAGCAAGTGTACCACAACTTAACATTTCACAAATGAAGCATTACAACCACTTCATCACAGCATGATGAAATATCCTGTTTCCTTTTGGTCACTACATGGTCTCTACATGAAAACAACCTATTTAATTTGCCTGGCCATGCCAAAACCCCACTGTGGCGAAACCTTGACTTTACAAAAACTGGCAACTCACACGCTTTCCTGCACGTGTCACCAGCGACTGATTTAAAAAACTGAACGGCGTACAAGTACGGGCCATTCACCGGTCAAACCAACACAACGTAACTGATCGACCGTATCGAGCGCCCTCTGCTATACGAAATCTTCACATGCTATCCGCCATTAGCAAGTAATTGTGTAGCAAGAACACAGACGCAGGTGGCTTTAACCCCTCAAATAATGGCTCCAGATGGCTTAAATTCCAGTTTAATTAACATCTAATTAATTCATCACTAATTTTATGATACGGCAGCCAAATACAAATAAGTACAACTTGCCAAGAGCTTGCTTCGAACTGTACAATTTGCGCGCTTCATCTGCCTAACGTTATGTAGTAATCACACGTCAGAGCTCAGTTTGATCTCTGGTGGTGATGATTGGCCCTTGCAGCAGGGCCCAATTTTGCATCAGCACCCTGTAGGCGCCTGTCCCCGATTCTCCCGTGTGACACCCTCCCTCCTCCCCCCATAGTTGGAATGATTTTATAAGGTGGTGTGCAAACAGCTGTCGTGCGCTAGTCATGTGAAGAACGTTACAGCTGTTCATTGTTGGTCCGATTAGAGTGGTGTGGAGATGGACTTCCCTTCTCACCTGCAGTCAGCCTTTGAGGACAACTTTGGCTACACGGATGATATTGGTGAGGTGTCCATCGAGGTGGACCATGGTGGTCAACGCACTGTGTCCTACCATGAGTTTACACATGATGAGTACCCAGAGGAAGGAAACAGTGTTCCAGATGATGGGGTGGATGCGACCACACCAGGGCAATACTGCAATTTGGGTGAATACGTGACTGACTTGGCTCCAGAACATGTACGCTGGTTCTACAAGACAGAGGCGGACAAGAAGTGGAATGAATTTGATGGGTATGACTCATTGCGTATAGAGGCCAAGTATAGAGAGTACTATGCGGGCTATTATCGAGACTGGGCGCAGTATGGGTATGATGCACAGACCTACTGCGAGTACCCAACAGGTGAAGAGTTTGATGCAGCTTATTACGAGCAAGTGGAGCAGAAGGGCGGCAAAGGGGATGAACATTCCACATCACAGGGTTGTGAGGAGTTCAAAGAGGCAGTGGAGGAGCAGAGCCATTTGGAGATGATCAACCCAGCTGCAAGCAAGGACCAAGTGGTGGGAGATAGTAACCTTGCAGGAGGTGACCTTGCAGGAGGTGACCTTGGACAGAGTCATCTCTTGGAGGGTCAGTCCGCAGAAGTTCGAGATGATTACTTTCCGAACACGGCCCTGGGCGACAAGATTGTTGTTCGTGGTGGACTGTACGAGGTTGACTTGCAGCTCTGGAAGTGCCTCTCCACGTACTGGCCAGGTACGAGAAATTCGTAATAGCTACAATAATCTCATAATAATTGCATAATTCAAGGTTTTAACATATTTAAGGAGTATTAGCTGCTGGTAAATTATCTTCAGCATTTATGGTTTTGCAGTCTGCTAACATAATGACTTCTTCTAACATTGAGGAAACTTGGACAAACTCTTAAAATCTTGGCTTTTCAAGGGTGTCATTGTCATTTGATTCTAATTATGAATTGTACCATATTACCTCTCATATTGCGGCATGCCGGTGTAGTCGAGGTTGACCAGTTTTTTAAAATGCTTGATCTGGTGGCTATACCGGCATGCTGGTATAAGGCGAGGTTTTCACATAAGTTACATTATCCTTTCCGAACTCGACATTTGCCTCAAAAACAAAGTTTACGTAAAGGCTATCAAAATGGCACGTGTTATTCCATGTCAAATCATCACAGTTTGGAATTAAAATTGGCCTTGACCCCTTGGATTTTGATGAAACTTGGTGTACCAAGTGTGCTTACATAGTAATGAATGAAAACCACAAGAAAGATTTTTTTTGCCTGCCATTCAAAAGTTATTAAATATTAAATGTTCCAATTTTGACTAAAAATTGCTGCGTCTTGAAATACTCGAAGTATTATTTTCTCAGGAACCAGATGAGATGGAAACCTGGGAAATGTCTCATATTAAAGGTCTTTCGATGGGCTTTACTTTGAAATGTAACATGGCAGAGATTAACATATTTATTAAAAATTTTAATCTCAATTAAATCTTTAAATTTAAATATTTCAAAAAACTGCATTTTTAAAACTTCGAAAAAGTTCTCAAAATTACTTTGTACTATCCTCTTGCACCTCCCCAAGTTTCATTTTGGGATTGCAATGGGATCAGGTGATACAAAGAGTGTACATGTTTCACATGTTGTATGGGAAAATAGCTCTGGACTTATTATTATCATCAGTAGTTTTAAAAACCATGATAGTGCTTAATGAACATTTTATTCTTAATTAGTATGAAGAATTTATGGTGTATACAGGGTGTAAATGAATTTGGGGGACAAACTTGTAGGGGTAATAGAGGGGACCAAGACAAACATATTTGACCTAGGAACCCGTGTCCGGAAACGCCATTTAGAGGGGGTTCATAGACAAGGAATGGGTGCGCTCAGACATGTCAGTCAGGCGGCGTTAGCGAGCGGACCGTTTAGTTTCTAGGTGGCGCGCGGATTGTACACAACTTTGCAATTTGCCATAACTTGGCAACAACAGAGTTGTTGTTTATTATCTGTGCGCTACCTAGCATGCTGACTTTAGTTGTTAGGTGGCTCTGTTGTTGCCAGGTTATGGCAAATTGCGAAGTTGTGTACAATCAGCGCGCCACCTAGCAACTAAACGGTCCGCTCGCCAACGCCGCCCGCCTGACGTGTCTGAGCACACCCGTTCCTTGTCTATGAACCCCCTCTAGATGGCATTCCTGACACGGGTTCGTAGGTCAAATATGTTTGCCTTAGTCCCCTCTATTACCCCTACAAGTTTGTCCCCCCGAATTCATTTACACCCTGTATGTCAGTTTCATTTTTAAAATACAAAGGTAAATTTATGGAACAAATTTTACCTAAATTTTAAATGATGTATATTGCATAAAAGGAGACACCAGAATGGAGCTTATTAATTGCCCCAAAGTTCCCACCCACTCCTCTATTTAGCTTGAGAGACTATTGTATGTATGTGTGTGAGTGAGTGAGCTTATTAATTGCTGAAGTGAAAGTGACATTTCTCCACCCATCAGGACCTTCTCCTTCTTTTTCTTACCCTTCACCATCTGATGTGCTCTGGATTCCTTATGCTGATGTAATTTGCAAAGTGAATTCCCACACACCAACTGGTAGGGTTTACACTCTACCAGAAGGTGAAAGGGAAAAGATTGCAGGGGTCACTAGACGACACCTGGATTTGACAAAAGAGACATAACCTTGAGTCGCCACCCACAACCTCCAGCATATGGACAAATATTATGTTTTTTCACAGAAGCAGGTTGGTATAGGGGTTAAGGAGCCAGACTGCTAATCTGGAGGTCCTGGGTTCGATTCCCAGGGCCGGCGATCCTGACCGTGGTTTTCTGTGGTTTTCCACGGTCCCTCCAAGATAATTCCGGGCTCGTTTCCGTATAATAGGCTACAGCCGCTTCCTTCCTTCCCTATCCTTGGCCCCATCCAATGGTGGTATTCCACACCCTAATGGAGCGCCGATTCTCCCAATGGGGTATAAAAAACAAACAAAATGTTTTTTCGGGGTAAGCTGATTAAACATGTTTTTTTTCTTGTACATTTAAGTCAATTATTTAGTTGCCATACACTAAGAATGAAAAATGTTTATTAAGCACTATCACGATTTTTAACACTACTGGCTCGATTTGGATCACATTTTGTTCTGAAAATCTCATTCTCAGAAGTTTTGACTGTAAACTGCAAAGCATTAAAAGAGCATCAGCACTTAAAGTCTCCCATGGAGCATTACACTCTTGTAATGCTCAATGGAGACTCAGTAGCTTGATGTTTGTGGTTGTCCGTGTAGTCCATCTGCTTGATATCAAGAAAATGCCATGTTTACTATGAGTACATTTTTAGTTGTTTTCCTTTTTCTTGGAATTTGTGTACTGCCACCCATGAGGGGCATATCACATTCTCAGAAGTTCTGACTAGTCTATCTGCTTGACGTCAGAAAATGCCATGCACTTTTTTTCTTTTTTTTTCAATAGTTTGCTTGGAATTTATGTACCGCTGCCACGCAGGAGATTCACCATTGTGATTTTTAGGCCCTTGTATACATAGTATCTACTGTGTAGTTTCACAATTGAGGTCATTTTGATTCCTCCCTTGGTAGTGTTTCACAGGGGTTAACTAATATCTGATTAGTAGATAAATGAATTGCTCATCCACTCTTATTCCCTCTGCCATGATGCCACTGGTTAATCATAGTGGCAGGATAAAAAGTCACAGTAGAATGATGTAGGACCTCAAGGTTGGATCAGCTATTTGAACAGAACTTCCACACTCATTACAATGCCACATGGGCACATTTTGAATGAAATGGCTCTCAGTGACAATGCAACTACAGAAAATTATCTATTTTGGGCCTGGATGAGATACTCCAGCACTATTTAGTTGATGTACCTAATAGAACTGTATATGTGTATGTGCTGTGTATGTTGCAGGTGAAGTATTTGACATCACCCGAGGCTCCTGGTACTCTGTGGCTACCTGGCAACCTCTTTCGATGGAGGATGCAGAAAAACTGGAGGTAGAGCACATGAAGTGCTTTGGGGGACACAACATGGCAGAGTACCTCAACACTGGCACGCCAATTAAGACGCCTCGACCTGTCCTGCACACTGTCTCATTCTCGCTCTTCCATGTTGATTGGCTCAATCCAGCTGAGGTCTATTTGTACCATGAGACTACTCCATCTAAACTGGTGCGATCGGTCACACAACGGTTGGGGTTCCAGAAACGTAAGTTTGGGAAACTGGCATATTCTGCTGGATGAAGATTTGGCTCTTGCTTTCAAGATAAAAGGGAATCAAGTTGTGATATCTTATGCTGCAATGCATCCAAACAGAATTAACAATATGTTTTAGAGCAGGGTTCTAGTTGAGTGATAATTTTGCTTCACCTCAGTTCATACTGTAATGGAAAAGCTAGACAAATTCAATATATGTCATCCAGCAGATGCACAGTGGCCTGTAAACCTTAGTTCCACTCAACTGAAAGTGTTGTATTGTTGCAGCTGCTGGCCACCAGTTATGCCGAGGCTACAAGACTCCTTGTCGTGCAGAAGATAAGCCAACGGACATTAGCCACTTGGTATTTGTTGTCCATGGCATTGGACAGAAGATGGATACAGGAAGGATCGTCAGAAATTGTTCCACCTTCCGTGACTGTGTCACCTGGCTAAAGCAGAAGTATTTTCCATATGCTGATACCAAAGAGAGAGCTGAGTTTTTCCCAGTTGAGTGGAGGTCTTCACTAAAGCTAGATGGAGGTAAGACTACATGCTGACATGTCTTGATATACAGGGGTTGGACAAAATATAGAGCCCCCTGTAAAAAGCGGTGGAAACTTTGTGTCTATTTTATTTGAAAACTGGAAAAATTACAATGATGACGTTTACCTAGTTTTGAAGCTCCTAGGTATGCAGATGACGCAAAAATAATCACGAGAGGGGGAGAGAAACAAAAGACGACCGATAACCTCCCCCCAGGCCTCATTTTTGACCAAAGTGTCCCACCCTGTTAATTTGAAAACGAAAACAGTTACAGATATGAACTTGATTGGGTTTTGAAGCTCTGTAGATGTCACTTCGTGTGATATACAGATGGACCAAAATCACGCTGGGGGACAGGGAAAAAAATAGAAATGGCTCCCCCCTTCCCTGTCATTGCTTTAATGCAAACAATGGAAAGTAACTAGCAGTGGGACGAAAATTCAACCCGAACTTATTCTACATTATTTTGTCCAACCTCCTCTCAGATTTAGTGCTGGCAAGTTATTAGCTCTTGGTGCAGGGGGGTGGGGGGGGGCGTAGCTTCTCTTTTTTCCCCATCTGTATACCACACAAAGTGACATTGGTAGAGCTTCAAACCCCAATCAAGTTCATATCTGTAACTGTTTTCATTTTCAAATTAGCAGGGTGGGACACCTTGGTCATAAATGGAACCTGGGGGTATCATTCATCTTTTGTTTCTCTCCCTCTCTCATGATTATTGCTTCATCTGAATACCTCAACAAATGCACATTGACAGAGCTTCAAAACTAGGTAAAAGTCATCTTTGTAACTGTTCCGGTTTTCGAATAAAATAGACACAAAGTTTAAACTGCGTCTTGCAGGGGGCCCTATAATTTTGTCCAATCCCTGTACATGGTGGGAACATCCAAGAGAGTTACATGCTGCTATGGAAGAAAATTCTCGTAGCAAAAAGTATTGCATCTATAAACAAAAAGTTCACACAAGAAATGGTAGTCCTGCTGTCACAGAGTTTGAGAAAGGCCTCATTTCATAGAACCTACTCTTTCTCACTCTGGTACTCTCCGATTCGCATAAGTCTGAACCTTTTCAGGTATACATACGCCCGAGGGGGTGAGCCGCCGCAAAATTAGTCCCTGGTATCACTGGCTTTCTCGAAGAACCAGTGCTGGTACATGTCATTCGAATGCCTAATTATCATGGGTAGCCCATGCAGTAGCTGCAGCGCTACACAAAGTGCACCTTTTGTTGTGAGGAGCGGTAGGGCCCAGCATGGTGGGCGCTACTTTCGGCATATGGATATCCAAAAAAGGTTCACACTTATGCGATTCGGAGAGTAGAAGAGTAGTAACATTTGTGTCAAAGAGAGAAGCTACACTAACACTAGACAGTCCTCAGCAAATAAACAACCTTTTTGCCTTTTTTTTCTCCAAGAAGTAGAGTGGCTATTTCTTATGAGGGAAGTGTGTCAAGTTATGGGTCTCGCCTTTACTCTGAGCTATATTACACTGTCCTTTTTCAGACATTGTAGAGCTGATCACTCCCCAGAAGGTGCTAGGCCTGCGCCAGATGTTAAACGCAACTGCAATGGACATAATGTACTATACCAGCCCTCTTTACCGGGGTGAGATCCAGCGTGTCCTGCAGGATGAATTGACTCGTCTCTACACAATGTTCTGCCAGCGAAACCCAACATTTGAACCAGGAGGAGGGAAGGTCTCTATTGTTGCACACTCCCTGGGATGTGTCATCATGTATGACATCATCACTGGATGGACACCACCAAGAGAGGCTGTCCAGATCACATCAGGGAGTGTGGAAACAGAGCCTCAAGCCAATGGCATTGAGGATGAGGCACCACATCTTTTGTTTCGGGTATGGTGTTTTGTGCCTGCCAACTATTGTGTTTGGTGCTGCTTATTTGTGCATGGAATTAAATACAGGACTAGCCATTCAATGTAAACAACGCATACTTTTTTCCGGTCCCTTGATCAACCCCATAACCTCCTGAGACCTGAGAAGAATTTTTAACGCAATGTCAGTTCCTATTGCATTTTCTGAACATTTTCCCAATAAGAAACGAGAAAAAAATTTTAGTTTTAAAATATCGACAAACAACCAATGAGAACAGTAGGGCCCAATTGGTGCTACAAAAGCAGAACGGATGAAAGCTGAAAATTTAAATACCACTTAATGGATCACTAACATAGAGCACTATCCTCAAAACAATGTTTTTTAAATTCATTTGTGGAATTCGTGGTAGCAATTCCTCTCAGAAGACAATTAAAGATAAATGAAATTATTTTTGAACGCCACCACTCCAGGGATGGGGCTTGCTCCTTCCCTTCTTACCCGCTAGAGTGGTACCTTGCTATTCTAGATTTTAAAACTGAACTGCATAGTGCAAAGCACACTTCCTTATGGGTGTATAGGTACAGGCACTTAAAGAAAAGTCACATCCATTCAGCTAAAAATGCCATTTTTCGGATGTCCATTTAAATGGGCATTTGGTCTCAGGAAGAAAAGAAAATTACCAGTTCTCTACAGCAACCAAGACTGTCACAGACACATCATTTCGTATTTCCTAATACGCATTCCTTGCGAATCCAGGGACATTCACTGCATTGCGAAAATCGCACTCTAAGTATGAGTAAAAAAATAAAACTGATCAGATGAGCGCCTAGCTTCAGCAGCGGCGTCCGCCATTTTAATCCGCGATTTAATTTTTGCGGCCCAAGTCAGATATTCGACACTAGGTGGCTACACCTATTGAGGCCATATTGTAACCATGGGGTTCTGTTGGCATCACTAGTTGGCGCCAAAAATTATTTTGCTGATGTCGACATATGTCGACACCAGGTCTCAGGAGGATAAGGCCTAATGGTAAATTTTCCCACTTATAACACTACTTTTGGGTATCATATCGAGGTGTTACTGTAGTGGATTTGGCTGGGACATCACCAAGAGATTTTCTTTCTTGAATTCCATCATTGCAACTAACCCAACAAGTTTGTACGGAAAAAAATCCTTTAAACTTGCATACTTTCTACTACAATGATGATGGACATTCAGGAAGTGCAGGCCAATGCCATCCAAGATTAGGGAATATCAGGGTCAGTGGTTTCCAAACTTTTTTTGGTCGCGGCCCACATCAGATAGGGAAAATACCTCGCGGCCCACCTAATGAGCCAGTTACACCTGGTCACCTCCCACACAAAGAGTGTATGTGTATGCTTTCTGTGTTAAGAACTAAGCGGCATGCAGGATTTTTTTTTCTTTTTTTACGTACTGTGCTCTTGCTTCTCATTTTGCCAGATCATTTTATAGTTTACAAAAAAAATTAAAGCTGGCGGCCCACAGTTTGGGAACCAGTGATCAGGGTGAATGACATATGGAATAATGCAGTAAGGAGTGACATAAATTTTCATAATGCAGTAGTTTCACATTAATCTTCGATGGTTTTTCCCAATATACAGTGTTGTGTAATGAATGAGTCACTCTGCATTATATCTGCTTCGCATATTGCAGTTATTTGTACAGTGTGTTCAAGTATTGGGAGTCCTTTGAGTTATAAATATATAAATTTTGCCCAAATTTGTTACTTTTGTGTGGCGTTTTGCACCTCAATCGAGATGCCTAATTATTCCAAAAGGTGGTCGAACATAGCTTATGGGCACCTCAATCGGGGTGCAAAAAAAAATTGGAAAATAACCACTTTGGGCAAAATTTGCAGTAACTTAAGGCCTGTATACTTGCAACACGCTCTACTGTACACCTCTCCCTTATGTAATGTGTCTTACAACAACCCGAGTTTATGTCTCTTGATTATTATTTGCCATTATTTGCTTAATTTATACCACTAGAAAGTTCATGTTGCAGTTCAACAAGCTAGGGTAGATGTGACTTTCAGGGCGGACTTTGCAGATTACTCATGAATGAAAATGGATGTGAATTACACGTACTGCCAATTAAGCATTCAAGATCACTGCACAGACCAATGCAGATAATTTGCTCAATGGACTCTGAAAAGCTGTCATTTTGAGGCTCTTCTCCCAAGGTCATGCATATTAAAAGGCTTCTTACAAGCCTCCAGCTCAGTTATTGATTATTATATTTTGAGGATGTAAGGGCATCATGGAATTATAGCCACTGCTACTGTTGCACCACAAAAAGCCTAACCAGTTCCTGGATTTACTCACTTTTTACTTTTAGTTGTATGGAATGGCCTACCCTTGGACACAGAATTACAAGTTTGAATGTGCCTCAATCTTGACTTCCCGGGATTTTGGTTGTGAAGGTAGAATTGATCTTTTCGACCTGTGATGCATTGTGCCACTTAGGCACCGTATAGGTAATTACTGCAAATTGCAGGGTTAAGTAATGGCAGGTTAAGGGCAAGTCAGGGTTGAGTTGGATCCATATATATTACAAAAAACATTATACAATTAATCAACAAATGTAGTATATTTTAAAGGATGGAGATTGGAGTAAGCCTAAGCATTGAACAATTGCATTTAACTACAGACTGCATATTTATAAAACATAATCATGTACACATTTCAAGACACTTTTCTGGGATTACATTGCTTTTAAAAAATGATGCGAGTGAAAAAAATTGTGTTATTTTTGTGTTATTTTGGTCGAGATGGAAGGTCATAAAGTGAAATCTCTTTCTTGTGCACAGAAAATGGCAAGTGATGTCCCCAATAATACAAAATTGTCTTCTACAATTCTAGTGGGGGGGAGCACCAATGCCATGTGCAAAGAAATTGTTCTTTAAATTTGCAGATAGAGAATTTCTTCTGCATTGGGTCACCTCTTTCTGTGTTCCTGGCCCTGCGATGGAAAAACCCACACAATCCTCGCCTTCGTGACAGGATTATTCCCAAGGCACTCTGCAAGCATATTTTCAATATCTTCCATCCTTCTGATCCAGTGGCTTATAGGTAAGTTACTGTAACTTGGTGTCAGAGATCAAGTGCACCAACCTATCCTTATATTTGGTCTCAGGATCGAGCCTCTGCTGATCAAGCACTACAGTAAGATAGCACCAGTACAGATCCATGCCTATAATGCGGCTGTGAAGACTCCATACAAGGATATGCCCAAGGAACTTATTGTGAGTGGGCCAGTTGCGAAAGAAACAGAGCCAAAGAAAGAGAGGGAAAATGGAAGTGGAGTTGCCTCGCCTAAATCGCCTGGTACACCTTCAAAAGGTACTATTATGTCTGATGAAAGGAATCTCTTGACACATCAGAATTCCACAATTCATACTTTCAAACTAATATATTTTAGTTTTCTTATTTCTTTGCACCTTTATTATGAAATGCCTAGAATTCAAATACAGTGAAACACAAGAATGTCATTTGCTGTTCTTGTTGGATAATTGTGATTGATGTTGAAAGTCTTCTTGTATCCATTTCACTAAAAGGATTAAACGATACTGATAACTTCCTCTCCTCAGACAAGAGCTGGAGCCTGTGGAATCTGATGCGTGGAAACTGGCGAGCGGAGGCCCTCCCTCCTGAGTCTGAAGAGGGAGTCTCCTCTGACCCCCCACAGGAGCCCTCTCCGTCCCAGTCTGATCTAGAGTACCGCATAGACTACGTCCTGCGAGAGGGAAACCTCATCAGCAGCTCCTATTTGTCCGCCCTCACCTCGCATACCGCCTACTGGGGCTCGTTGGATGTGGCTCACTTTGTCCTCAATCATCTGTACAGTCAGGAGGCAGTTCGAACTACCCCAGACTCAGAGTCACCAACAAGCAGCTGAGATCTGGCCCCAAAGGTAGAAAAGTAAATGTTTGTTTTCTGGTTACCCAAGACAACATAGGGATTCAGGTTCCCAAGTGATAACCTGACGGGTGTCAACAGAGTCTTCTTATAAGAACTTTTTGTGTTCTATTTATAGCTGTTTTGGAGGCTGTTCATGAACTTACTGGACACTTTCATTCTCCTTCTTCCAGTCCCAACTCCCCTAATATTACATGAGCTTGGCCTGTGGCAACCTTTACTGCAAGGGCATTCCAGCAGGGGATGAATTGGGGAAGGGGAAGAGGGCTGGATCTGATCTAGAGTGACCAAACAGGTATTTTTAGGTGCTGTTAAACCTCCATGTGGCACCCAAAAATACCTCTAGTCACTCACTCAGTTGTATGGATTGTATGGAGTAGGCAATCTGTGCTTCCGCCATTCTGTTGTTGAAGTATTGTCCTCCTGTCATTGGTACTGTTGGCACGGAAATGGTCCGGATACTTGGGGGTAGGCTGAGGGTTATGCTGACCACCAGTTGAGTGCGCTAGGTGATGCTAGTGCAAGTCTGAGATTTATTACTGTTTTGCAAGAAAAGGGTTCTGATCATAGACATTTTTCTTGCGAAAAGTAATTTTAAATCTGAGGCTTGCACTAGTGTTACCTAGTGCACTCAATTGGTGGCGAGCATAACCTTCAGCCTACCCCAAGTGTCCGGACCATTTTCATGCCAATAGTACATTCACTAGGTATTCATCACAGTGTATGTGGGCAAAATATTGTTGTGTGATGCAGCCAGATCCAGTGATTTTAACATTGGTAGCAAATTGCAACTTGGGACAACTCTCCTGTTAAATCACAATTTATGGACAGCCCCATGTGCATTTTAAAGAGAAGAGAATTATATTATACAAAACAATACCTGGGTGGAATAGAAGTCATGATCGGTGCCTTATTATATGCACACCTAAACTTGTTCAATTATTATGATCAGAAGTGGGTTTCCGTCTCCAGTGAAATCTGGAGTAAGATAATATGAAATCATACTGTTGTAATGGATACCCTGTGATAGGCCTTGGCCCCCTTAAGGGATCATCTTTTCGTGAACCGACTTTAATCGTTGCCTGCATGTGATGGATTTTGATTGTGGGAGGAAATGGGAGAACACCGAGAAAACCCACGCAAACACAGAGAGAACCCATCGAAACTTGATCCACATAAGTATCCTCTGCGCGACCTGGGGATCGAACTCGGGACCTTAGAGGGCTGGGGCGCTAACCACTCCGCCACCGTGTCGCCCTTATGAAATCATACTGTTGCTGAGTGGTGATCAAAGTTCTGCAATAATAATGATGAATCATGATGTGTTAATTAATATTCTGTGTAACACAATATGCATGAAAACCGTAACAGTTACACCCTCCCAAGGCGGCATGGGGGTGCAGTGGTTATCTCCACAGCATTCTACCTATGAGGTCCCATGGTCTATCCCTGGATTGGACAGAGAAATTTCTCATGTGGAGAGAGTTTTGATGGGTTCTTCCCATGTTTGCGAGGGTTTTCTCAGGATTCTCCTGTTTCCTCCCACTACCAAGATACATCACAGCACTGTTAATGAATAAAGACAGTATTCTAAAAGACGATCCCCTAAATGCCCCAGTAGGCCTATCACAAGATTCCAATTATTATGACACCCTCCCAACCAACTAGTGGTGCCTCAAACTCATGCTCAAACTTATTTGAATGAGGCCCATTTTTGGTGAAGTAAAAGAGAGGGATGATTCTCTGGCACACTTATCCCCACTCTCCACTTTTCATTTGCTGGTAAAACGCCAATGAATCATTTGAATTTTTTTGTTTTGTTACCCGTGCTCGAGCCATTGCGGCTCGTTTTGGGGGGAGGGGAAAGGTTCCCAAGGGGGGGCATCCTTGGTTTATAGTCACTCACGACTCTCTCAGATCACCAGACCTTTTCTCTGGCCCCGGGCAGCTAAGGGAGTGCAATGCTGCCCCGGCGTGTCGGGTGAAAAGCGGAAAAAGACCCGGCCAAGCAGAGGTGACGGGGACGGGATTTGAACCCTGGCCTCCCGCTTGGCTAGTCAGTGGCGTAACCACTAGACTACCACGCCTCCCGAATCATTTGAATTAAGCACTCGACACAGGCATTTTAGCACTAAAAGATGCTCCTATTAGGGCAGGATGCTCCGTCCTTTAGTGGGACTGAAACGGATTGGCCTGCAATTATTGGCTGATTCTTAAAACAAACTATTGCTAAACACACATGTTAGTAGATTGCTTAAGTTTGCAGCTATGTACCACACCTGGGGAACCACTAGCCTAAAGGCTGTGAACAATGCAAACAATGCAGGCCTCAGTCTAGGACACGAAGGAATACTATACAATTGAATCAGTTGTTTCGAAAACCACATAAGTCCAGAGGACAGTACCATATTGATTTACAATTCCTTTTTTTGCCACAAATACGGGGCCAATACAGGTCGGAAGATATATAATATTATTATAATAAATGTGGGTAGTGCTTTCACCCTGTCGGGTATATCGCACGGACCTTTATTGATCTTGATATATGAGGGGTGTGGTGGAAAAACGTGATAACTGACAAAGGTGTAATTTTTCAGGAGAGCGAATTAAAGTTTGCATTTTCTTAACAAATCATACAGAATTCTGGTTTTGATCTAGTCCGTGTGGCAGTCTCGTGCATGATACGTGAACTTGGAGTATACCGAACTGTTTGTCTGTCTTATACAGAGTTGCTAGGTGTTTAGGTGAAAAATGACAAAAATGTCAGTTATCATGTTTTTGCACCACATCCCTCATATGATGTACATAACGAACCTTTGTATGAAACGCCCGGGTCCACGGGCATATGGGGAAGGGGAGGTTCCCAAGGGAGGGCACTCTTAATTAGTTTCTAGTCATTTCTGACCCTCTTAAATACCAGACCTTTTCTCCTGGCTCTGGGCAGAGAAGGGAGTGCAATTTTGCCTGGACATGTCGGGTAAAAGCTGAAAAAGACCCAACCAAGGAGAGGTGAAGGGGACGGGATTTGAACTCCAGACCTCCCACTTGGCTGGCCAGTAGCATAGCCACTAGACCACCATGTCCCCCCTCACTACAGGTCGGCATATACAGACACATTATCAACAGAATCCTCCTGGAGCTGAATGCACTGGCACCACAGGTATGTCAACCTCTCCTGGCCCTCCAGGAACCACTTTTTGGTGGTGTGGCGCACCCACTCCCGGTCAACTGCTTTCAGTTATCCTCCAAAGCGTGGTTCATGGAGGGCCTGATGGAGAATTTTCCACACCCATGACCCCTGTCCATTCAGCTCCAGGAGGATACTATCGATAATGTGTGCATATCTGCCAACCTGCATGGGCCGTATATTTTTGGCAAAAAAATAAACTGTAAATCAATATGGTACGGTCCTCTAGACTTGTGGTTTTCGAAACACTTTTAGGAGAGTAGCTGCTGCTTGAATGTTGCTATTCTTTCACTTCCAATTACCTACTCCCACGGCGTCTAGCATTAGGCCCTTTAGGCAGTGTTGCGAGGGGTAGTTAAGTTTCACGTATCCATATTTTTGAAGCCAATAGACTTAAGAGGTAAAACATAATTACTCGTATGTGCTGGTGCAAGCATCCTCCTCCTGAAATATGTGATAGTTGGCCATGACAGTGCATGCTCAGCAATAGTTGGAAACTAACTGGCTCTGACTAGAGTGTGTCCATCCTCGTTACTCCTAGAGACATAATGGTGAACAGATGTGTGTTGCAAATGTGGACAAAAGATGAGGTACAGGCAGTTGTCCACTATGAACGTTCACATGGCATGTGTGGTACTAACTGATGGAACTGATGGGACGATGGTGCCAACAATTCTATGATGGGCCTGAGAGTGAGCAGAGGTCTGCACCATTTACTCTTACATTACGTTGGGACCGTACACCTCCACCAACCACTTATGGACTATGGTACCACACATGCCACATGCACATTTGTAGCAGACAACTGCCAGCACTTCATCCTTTGCCCACATTTGTAACACACATCTGTTTGCCATTATGCCTCCTGGAGTAATGAGGATGGGCACTCTCTAGCCAGCAATAGCTCATATCTGACTACTGCTGCTGTGCATACACACAACATGCATGATCAAGACCAACTATCATATATTTCAATACCAGTATGCTATATTTTACCCCATAAGTCGATTGGCTTTGAAAATGTGAATATGTGAAACTTATTTGTACTACCCCTCATTTTTTGACAGGTTTCATCAGAGTTTACAATTATTGTTCATGTTTACATGTCTTCAATAATGAAACACTTATCAGGACTTCTATCCCAGCCCACGTACATTGTGAGTCTGTAATTTTGGTGCTGACATGGTGATAATGAACATGTCCTTGTATCTTTATTGTAGTGAATGATTGTATGGAGGTGACTCTATGTTGTGTTTGGAATGTGATTTTTGTTAGTTATCACAATTGAAGACATTTGGTCACCCTCTATGAGCGGCTATAACATGTTGAAATAATGCTCGCATGAATGCCCAAAGTTCCATAGTTTAGTGAGCTAGAGCAACCGAGACCTATGGTAGCACCATGTCAAACATGGTAATATGCAGCCCTAAAATTATGCACTGTTGTTAAGAAATATAGCACTGCTGTTGAAAAGATGCCTGTTCTCAACTGCCATGAACAAAATATGTTGGGATGAAAGCATAATATATTTTAATTTATAGTTTTCTGTAGCCATGAAATATTCTGGGCATGTGCTGCTGAATCTCACAAGCTGCCATCGAGCACGTAGGCACACTTTTCATGTGACAGTGCCTGAAAATCCAGTTCAGTGATAAACCAAAGTGCTCGTATTCAATTAGGAGAAGTTTTGATGCACTGAGTGCTACTCTTGTGCCACAAATTGTTGATGTCATGAAAAAGGTGATTGTGCAAAGAGGCTTGTCAAGTCTTCATATCAAATTCCACGTGACTGTGGAGTTATACACATGCAATTTTAAGGGAGTGGCCATTGGAAATGATTCACCTTTTTGCCATGGCAATTTCACATTGATTGAAAGGTTTGATACAAGATAGCTTTGTTGCCGTCACAGAACTGAATAATTGACATTAGGCATGCATGTACTATTGGCACGGAAATGGTATGGTCACTGTCTTGTCAATGATCAGTTAACCCCAAGTGTCTGTACCATTTCCTCGCTGATAGTACATTACTAGAGGTTGACACCTCAGTTTGAGGCCAAATACAGCGTCTTTCTGAATAGTTATTCCAATTGACTACTAGGTGAATGCTTGGGCACCAATGGATCGCTTTATGGAGAGGTGTGATTGGGTCTCCACCAACTGAGGTAATTCGCTTTAAACTAGGAGTGAATAATTATACCATCTTATATGTAGCAAATATAGCATGCAAGATACTATCATATCGGCCATTGCCTCCTACATGATATTGTCTGCTAATAATATCATGACTTAAATTTCAATTGCATAGTGACCTAAAATTTTAATAAAAAGCAAGACAGCACGGAGGAATACACACCTAGCAGGATATTTTATACCTTTTGTTTGCAGCCAACCTGCCAACCTGTGGAGATTAAATGATACCTCAACATAAAGTGATATTGTGGTCCACAAGGGTTCCCTCTAGAAGTTTGTTGGAATTGTTATGAATCACCCAGAGTCGTACTTGTAGCTTATATGGATTTAACCTCTGTTAGTGCTTTACTGAAGGGTGATCTTATACAGCTGGTGCAGAGTGAAACATCTCTCATATTTGAGCCATCCTCTGCAAGAGGTTCAGAAGTATGCCAGAAGTAGCAAACCATTATTTTCACAAGTCATGGTAGTATACCACATGTTTAAGAATTTAGCCCACATCTGTATCAGTGGAAATGTCACAGCCCATTGCGCCTGTGAACGCACCCCTCAAGTTTGATATGTAATCATACATGCCATTCTGGTGTGTGTGTGTGGGTTTGCTACAGTTGAAGATGAGGTGACATAAGAGACTGGAAAGGAGCCAATGCAAAAATTTTACCAACACAGTTGTGATATTAATTCTGAGTCATGTGGTACAGTTTTTAATTAGACATCTTTGTAGCACCTTAAATTTTTACTCAATTTTGGATAATTATTCACCTAAATAAAACATGGCCTTAGACAGGTTAGTCATGTTTGGTCCAACATGGATGACAACATTGTTATTTAGGCAAAGAATTATCTTGCATCCAATCTTGCAATGCTTGATGAGGGATCACGTGACATTACAATAAAGCAGTTTTCTAAGGGCTATAAAGATTCCATAGGTTGTAGGTCTCGCATAGAATCTCAGAAAGAACAAGGTAACTTATTCCAGATTTAAATTCCAAGACTGATGCCGTAAAATTAATAAATGTGTGCTACTACCTAATAGTAGTTGTGTGATACAATCATGTTGCCACGACCATTTCTTTTGGAAGAGCTCATTCTTCCCACACCTGCCAATTTGACAAGTGTTTTTGTTTGTGATACCTGTGTTTGCTTTGTGATACAGTACTACATGCTGTGTTTGCCTCCATTATGTCCATCACAAATGTCCACAATGCAATTTATTTGTCTCGGGTGCCAAGTACCAGTGCAGTCAGCTAATTCCACCAGAGTGCTTGACTTGCAACTTGGAATCACTCGACTTGCCGCATATCACAGTGGCTGAGGGATTACAGTGTATGATTAACATAACATTCCTGAGCATTTATAACCAAAGGTATCTTCCTCTTATTGTAACGTTATTGTAAGTACAGTATATAAGGTAAGAACCACTGTCTAGTTACAAGCACAATCTGCACACCGTAATAAAAACAGATTATATAATAAGGCAGACATTCCCGAGTGATGTTGCCGTATCTTTTCGCACTGAAATTCCTTTTCATTGTCTGATGCGCATCTTAAAGCTCTAGTCAGAAAATATGTGTACTCATTTATGTAGTTACTCAATACTGTTGAGTTTTTGTGTACAGAGGCCCCCCCCAATATGTCAAATTCCCGTTGTATCTGTTCAAAGTGCGTGACAAATAAAGAAAAGATTTTTTAAAATGGGAAGTGTGCCTTTTTTGTTTGCAAACCTGAGACCTATTCCGAAGGTGGGATTGTCCAAATCCGAGGGGCAGACCTTTCTCTTTTATGACGCTGTCTACTTTTCTTCCCTATCGATCTTCATGAGCCTCTTCAGGGATGGCCAAAGCACTGTCGGCTACTGGAGGTGTTCGTATGAAACTTGGGATAGCCGGAAGCCTTATTGTGGAGTTTTCATCGGGAACTGCGATGTCCCTACTTTTTCCTTACGAGTTTGCGTCAGTGGAAAACACGAGGACTCTTCGATGACGGTGACGAAATAGTGACTCACAATTAATGTCTTGGTATGAACACCCACAGTTAGGGCTACATTATCTTTTTGAACAGGTCTTTACTCAATATGTTAGGGGCAATTCTTTCAGGTTATCAGATTAGGTGTGAAGTGGATTCATTTTCATTCCGAAAATTTAGAATTGGGGGGGAAAAACCGTAGCCTATAACTTCTCGAGTGGAATTTTCACTCAGTCAATATTTTAGAGTGCTGGCGCGTTTGAGATGACTCTCCCGGGAATTTACAGTACGAATAGATTTGAAGCATGTGGAAAACGTCTTTTTTCTTCTTTTTTTTACAAAACAGAAATAAAAAAACACTGATTGTTCGAAACTTATTTCGACAATCAAGCAGTTGAAGAATGTGAGTTCTCCATTGTGGTTATCTACGGCGCAAGATTTAGTCATTCTATCTTACAGTTATGAGGACAATATATTGAAGAGAGTTGAATACAAAAAGCGTTATCTCCACTTGTGACACTTTCGAAATACCGGTAATCGAAAAAATGTTCAGCTCTACACTGTTAGGGCATAGGAATCGGATTCTTTTCCCTAAATTTTAACAGGGGATAATTTTTTAATATATCAGGGGTCGAAATATTCGGATGCAAAGGTGCAATTTGTACTCCCCAAACTGAGCCTTGGAGTTGCAAAGACAGTTGATCCTGATAATTTACATAGCTTAACACAGTAATTAATTAAGCACTCCAATTAATTTGCACTCCAGATGAATGTTTGCAGTGCAAACTTTGAACCTGGATAAAAAAATTAAAATTCGACCCAGAATATTGCACAATACCGCCTACACCATTTGACCAAAATTGTAACAAAAAAAAAGGTCGTTCAAAACATTAACTAAAATCCCTGCAATTATTCCAGCACTTCATTCGGGCACGATGTCACAGTCCATCACCCTGACATCAACCCAACACACCAGCGTGACGTTATGAACGATCCCCTTTCCAGATTCCGACATAAATTCTATATAGCCAGTACTATGTCATGTTGCACGTGACAGTGCCCCCAGCGTCAATCACCCCTACATGTCTTTAATATTCCTAAAATTCGTGTCATTCCCTCTGCACTAAAAGGGGCAATAAGCTGCATTCCCATTTGTCGTCATTAAGATCCGTATCTTCTCCAATTGCAGCATGATCAATTTAAGGAAATGGTGGTGGTACACACTGATTCATTTATAATTCCGCGGGGAATGCCAACCAAGGAGAGTGGATTGAGATACAATATTAATAACCCTGAGTAGCGGAAAAGGGCAAGGGAGGACATCACGCAATTGCGTCTCGGCATTACCATCTGCCAGAGTGACATGAATTATTCTCCTTCACTCATATTGATTGGACGGATCCTCCTAAGAGACATGTGGCGACCATTTACAATCAGACATGAGATAAGAGGGGCAGGTGTGTGGGAAAAACTGAAAATGGGTCGCACGTGGGTGAAGACACTGGAGAATTCCAGAAATTCCATTTGATTTTGAACACTTTTTTTCATCCAGTGTTTCATAGCTGTGATGATTTACACTCTGCTATATTCCAGGTCAAGGGCGACCTTTCCGTGCCAATGGTTCGTTTACGCTGTCGTTTGTCATCTGTTTCGTTATTAATTCCCTTTAAAGGCTTATCGTTGACGCCCAGTGAAGCATTCTGCATCCTCGTTTCTTCCGCCTCATGTACTGCCGCGATGTGGAAATTTGCGCAAATATGATCATATTTGAGGGCGGAAATGTTGACATTATCATGACATCCACGATATCATTATGTCATTAACCACTCTGTACTGTATACGTAGTTTCGCTGCGCGCTCGAGCATGTCATATAAGCATATTTCCTCCGTCACTCCTACAAGTGTTTTGTCTGTCACCGAGTTACTGTTCAGCAGTTGACAAGTTTTTGAGAAAATACAACAATTACTACTCTCCTTATGCAGACATAAGGAAAAATGAGGAGAAACTGCCACGTGGCCTGATATCTGAAAATTTTATACAATCACAATATTTTTTGCTTTCGCCACATCTGTATCTTGAAGCACCCTGTGTATAGGGAAGTGGAGAAAAGAACACGAAACCGCAGTGTAGAATCCTGGAATGGACCTTGAGTGGTATGAGAACAGAACGTAAATAATGGCTTTGGAAAAAGTCCAGGTCTGCACCAGAAGAGGGAATGTTTACGACGTGAAAGAAAAGAGCCGTGTTGCGGTGGGAAATCATTCCACTGGGTGCTTCCAGGAAGTTGGAAATTCCCAAATGAAACATACCAGGTGGCCTCAGGTGAACTAGGAATGATATTTTATTTCTTTCAAGGCCGAATCTATTCTGGACGTCTCCGATTCTATCGTGGAGCTTTGGGCTTCCAGACTTTGTCGAGAGCTCATCCTGAATGCAAAGTTTACAGACGCGCAGTTTGCAAATTAGATTTGGCTTCACGGGTTGTCTTTGTCGCCTCCAAGGGGTTCTCTCTGCCTAACTGGAGGGGCTTATTTCAACACTTTCTATACCGACTGGATCGAGTTCTAACTAAGAAAAACCTATTGCCGACTTTGCGTAACTGCGAAACTTTCAGGTTTCCGCTCATTTGCACCATTACTTTTCCCTCCACTTTCAGATGAAAGTTGAGCGTAATAAGTTACGCACCTTTCTCCATGTTCAACCAGTTGCGCAACTTAAATGGAATTTTCAAATAGTGATTAGATGCAGGGCGGTGTCTTCTTTTCCATGACTCAACTACTGCTAGACACGTTTGTATGACCAATTACTGCTTATATAGGATTGCAAGGCCATATATGGAATCGATTCCATTTCACCCCCTTGCGACCTACCCCCGCCTATCTCCCCACCCCCTCTCATCCGATGTCATCTTCGCTCTATTATCCTCTTTCTGCCCAGATATTATGATCAGTTGCGACTGTTTGAATTACACTCCGCGCAATTCACGCTGCTGATAAAAGTGTCTGTCAATGTGGGAGAATCCATTTCAAATTCGTCTGATGGTTGTATACTAGACTCAGCCATTGTAAACTACCCACACGCCTATATTTCACGGTAAGTGTGCAGTGTCTCACCGAATGACGTCGTCTGTGCGAAAACGAGACTTTAATTCACCCGAGAATAGATTTTACGCAGTCTATGTTTGCGAATCACCACTCTTGGGGAAACGACCTTTCAACTCTGACTCAGGTTTTCACACACACACACACCCCCCCCCCCCCTCT
>KZ538617.1:37487-58478 GCA_000934665.2 Catajapyx aquilonaris
CCCCCCCCCCGTGCATCACAACAGATAAAGTACGATCTCATAGCGTGTATCACGGTAGTTGAGATGGAGCAGGGAAGATGTTGAGTCAGTCAATAGGTAGTACTTATGCATCGTGGTAGTACTGCTGCAGCAGCAGGTTAGCATCCGTTATGAAATTTGTCTGGAAGTATTTCATTGGTGATGCTTGGGACAGATCCAAACTTGGATCCAAACCCTCTGAGGACACTGTCATTGCACGAGAGCGGCAGGTGGGAAGAAGAGCTAAGGTAATATATTTTCTTGCAGGAAAACTGGATGCTTGGGAGTAATACAGCATGCCTCTGCTGCTGCCAACAGTGAATACAGGGTGGCTTGTCACATGACTGTCATTAGTGTCGGGGCAGTTTCAAATATTTGAAATAACATATGGGTCAGAAATATTACTCGTGTGTATTTTAGTGCCAGTAGTTGGCCTTTTGCAACTAAATAACTTTGTAAAAGTATACTTCATGGTCTTATGCAAATGTTATGAGTAGTAAATAATTATGCAAACGCAGTCGACAACCGAACCTGCACCTCTCACCCATCCCATATAACATTCAGGTGGCGGAAGATCACCCATTGGGGGATTTACAAATTAATCCCTCAGTGTCGGAAAATACCATACTAACACCAATAGTGAAAAATTAATATATTTGCAGCAAAAAAAAACATGGTTGAGATTTTTTAAGCAAAAAAAACTAGTACCTTTATCAAGATGTCATTAACCCTGGAACTGTGACATGCCTGAAAGTTACGACAACTGTTACGTGGGGTCTTTTAGGACCCCATCCATATTTTAATTTTTATTAATTTTTATATAATACTTTTCAGGGCCGTTTTCTCGAACAGTGGTTCAAATGTAAACCCGGTTCAAAGCCGGTTTGAAGGGCCAGTTGCACCGACCTCAGTATATCTTAGAACCTCGGGTATAACAAGAATTGCCATAGCAATCATTGTTGACCAACAATGATTGCTATGGCAATTCTTGTTATACCCGAGGTTCTAAGTTATACTGAGGTCGGTGCAACTGGCCCTAAACCCTTGACAACAGCCTAACAACAATCAAATCAGGGATTAAACTGGCTTTGAACCCGGTTTACATTTGAACCACTGTTCGAGAAAACGGCCCTCAATGTATTGACTATATGCAATCATTCTATGAACAATGCCTAAAATGATCGCTAATTCAAAATAAACATGCATTTCCTGTTATACAGGGTGTTTCAACTTTTTTGTCCGAACAGTTATCGGAATTGTTGGGGCATATTCTGGCTACATAGCTAGAAGATACATAGGCTTTTCCGATAACTGTTCGGACAAAAAAGTTGAGACACCCTGTATACTTTTTAAAAATGGCCAAGGTTTATTGTAATTATCATTTTAATGCATTTTAATTCCTTCGGGGTCCTAAAAGACCCCACGTCATGGTTCCAGGGTTAAGCAGCTGGAAGTGTTTGGCCTGCACTTGATGAACTTGATTGGTATCACCCAATTTTGTGTGTTGCACTATTGTCGTATGTCATGTAGGGCCTAACATGTTTTTGCCATAATAGATTTTCAACTGTAAAGGTCCATTTGCATGAGGATGTTCGTACTCAGCTACCACAGCTTTGAATAAATCAGCTTTTCTCTTAATTGACAATGACATACACCATCAATGTTGACAGTGAAGATGAACACTCATTTATGCTGCAGAAGCTGTACAGGAGTGTCCTCATGTAAGTTGAAAACTGAAATGAATGACTCTTAACTGAATGAAATCATTCTACTACATGGATGGGTTAAAACCACAGAACCCTCTAATCTCGATGTGCTATACCTTCTTTGAGTATTATTGACCCAGCATAGCAACCCGGAAGTCCCAAGTGTCCATTTTCCCAGGCAATAACAAACACCCCCCAACCCCACCAAACACTGTCCAAGTTGTAAGGCGTCAATCCATTGGCATCTGCAATTGAGCTGGAGCCAACCAAAATGCCTTACAAAAGTGGAGCACTAACCACACTTCTGCACCCCTCATGCCACTGTCCCTACATTAAATATTAATGTAAATTGGGTATGGTCGTGCTCAGCCTGTGAAGGAAAATCGCTGCTGTCTAGGGAAAAAGGTTGGGGGAGGGGGGGGGGGGTTGTGTGCCCTAATTAAATGCGTACGAATGATATATGATCCAGATTGAGGTTGGCAAATGCGGGAGGTCGTTAAACCTTCACACAACGTACCGTGCCGTGTGACAGGTTGGCTTGTGTTTTGAGACGTGTGGGGATATTGCTGGGTTGACTCTGTGTTTTTTAAATGCCAGAACCCTGTGGATGGCATCTCGAGGGCTGCAGACCGCCCCTCTGACGTGGGCAGCTCTGATTTGGACTGGGATCTGTGGGACTCGCGCTACATGCTGAAGGAAGAGGAGAGTGAGGAGAAGTGGCATGGGTGGTGCAGGCCTTCCTGCATCCCCATCACTATCATCCTTGTGCTCATCATACTGGTGGTGCTGCTTCCCTTGCTCGACCAGAAGTGGGAGGAGGAGAAGAGGGAGGACCTTGAGTTGCTGCAGCAGCAGTGGAAGGCATGTCGCAGCACTTGCCAGTAAGCATTTCTTTGCTTTATGGTATTGTAACCTAGCATGGTTCACAATTGGGAGGAAAGTTTGTGTATAGCATGACAAATTAAATTTACCTTTCTTGTGCAAGTGACTGAATAAGTGGCCTAGTTGAGCAATAACTGGGAGCAATACCTAACCTCTCCTAATGCCAACGTAACCGACATAATTCCCCAACCTCACATTTTCACTAACAATTTTTATCTCAAAAGTCAACACCATTATCCTCAATGGCTCTTTTGATGGCCTTTTTGGTGCACTTTTTTTTTCGCAATTATGGATATAAAGGTAGCCTGTCCTTTTCAGTGTAGGGGAAGCATAAAGAAAATAAGGAAGTAAGGCATGTGGTTGATTAAAACATTAACGAATATAAAATCTGAAGGAGTATGGTCACATAGTACTGTCATGGAAGGCCCAGAGATTTGTGTCACATATTTTTAATATTGTTAGAAAGACCTCACACATTCAAAACAAACATATCAGAAACATGGAGAGTTGGACAGTATGGTCCTCACAACCATTGTTCCCTTCTTGTGCATTTTATCATTGTCCGAGATTAATCATGTGAGCATTCTGTATGATTATATGATTACCCTCATTTATGTTGTTTTTGTTTCAGTAGTCCCATTGCTTTGGATTTTGGGCAGTTATTTAATTGTTACATGAGTTTTTATGCTTGCATTGCTAGTGTGAGTGGCAAAGAGACTAGAGTGGAAAAAATGATTTTTTATATTTTTTATGGATACCCCGTGATAGGCCCCTTGGGCCTCTTAGGGGATCATCTTTTGAATACCCGACTTTAATCATTTGCCTGTAATGTGATGGATTTTGATAGTGGGAGGAAAGGGAGAACCCCGAGAAAACCCACGCGAACACGGAGAGAACCCATCTAAACTCTATCCACATAAGTATCCTCCGTCCGACCCGGGGATCGAACTCGGGACCTTAGAGGTGGAAGGCTGCGGAGCTAACCACTCGGCCACCGTGTCGCCCCGGAAAAAAGGATTTAGAATGCATGTTGCACATAAAAGAAAAATGTAGTTATGCTTGGTTCCAGAATTATTTCCAAAATAATATGGCTAACAATTAGCAACATCTATCACATGTCGTACATATATTCTCTGTTCCAAGGCTTAAGGCAGAGACCACTCAGGGCGATATCTGTAAGCAGCCCACTCCAGATTACCTACTGCTATAACTGAGGGCATTATTCGATGCTCTGAAAGACAGATTTGTCATATTCCTTGCATCAACAGAGGGCACCTTGGTAATTACCGCATGTAAAGCATGATAACTCTTGAGGTTTTTGTGCCTCATGGAGCCTTCAGTTATTGTCGGGAGTGATCTGGAGTAGGATGCATTTAAATATGGCAGTGGGTGGTTACTGCCTTGGAACATGGAGTACACTACCAACTAAAAACTTATAAAAATTTATATTATTTATTCATGTTGCCAATGTACTTTTCATACCTAGGTGCCTGTTCTCTCTCTCTCTCCTCCTCCTCTTCACCCCCCCCCCCGGATTTGCTTCTGACTGTACGTGTCCAAGAGTGAAGTAGGCTAGTGTTTGTCTTTTTGCCTATGAATATTTCACTACCCCAAGCATGCAACTTTGCATTATTTACATCAATGTAGTCTTCATACCACCATCAAAACTTGGTATTATATGAATCTGGAGTGGAAACTTTAGCTTTCATGTTAAAATAATTGGTCTGTATGTGAGCCGACAGGATGGAACAAAGAATTGGGAATTTTTGTGATTCTTATCTCCAACCAATTTAAGCAATCAAGTAATCAACACCATTTGTTTGGCATGTAGTTGAATAAAGAGAGTTAGTCCTGATTGTTGCTTCTGTTTCAACTGGTTGGGGTAAATAATTCGTAGCTTATTATCCTTCCTCAGTTAAGGGTGTCTGTTTGATAAGTGTTCCATCCTGTTGACCCACACCAGGTGGAGGGTGGACATTGGGAAAGGGGGGCACACTGGTTTAGTGGTTCTGCCACTGGGGCCAGCCAAGCATGACTGCAGGTCTGGGTTACAAATCCTATCCCTGTCACCTTGCTTGTTGGGCTTTTTTCTGATTTTCTATTGACTTGTTTAGGAAGACTTAGTCCCTTTTTTGCCCAGGGTCAAGAGAAAAGGTTTGGTGATGTATTGCCCAAGGTTCCAGTTAGAAGGAAGAAATTGTGGATTGTTTAATCCAGCAACCAGTTGGAAAATAATCGATTGGAAAGAACAATCAAGGCCATATTCACTTCTTGTGATAGTTGCTTCTGTTTAAGCTTGTTGCTGGAGTAAACAACCCATAACTTTTTAAATCTGTCCCTCTTCAACTGGAGACTTGTGCAGTGCACTTACCCTGCATATATTTGTACATGTTTGACACTTTTAATGGACAAATGGTATTGTATGTGAACATCATACAAGAATAATTGCCACTTGGACTTTGACTGTGGGGCTCCTTGCAGTGCTATGCAATGTGGACATAGCCTATATTTAAACTTGTTTACCACAGCCTTGGAAAACCGGATAAGCAATTTGGAAGCTTCATGAAAAGGGCACACTGATTAGCTGATTACATCAATTTTAAATGTACCCTATAAATAACTTGTGACAATTTTTGCCTCTCAGGTTGACTGTAGTGGAAAGCATACCAGAGGGCCTAGTGTACAAAAACAGCACCACATCACACTTATCCACTTTCCAAGGATGGATGAATTTGCTCAACTTGGCTACTTCCACTATCGAGATTGGCTCCTTTTATTGGACTCTGCAACCTGGCGATGTCATGCCAAAGCCAGACCCATCTTCCGCTGAGGTGAGTACAATGAAATGAAAAGGGGGGAGAAGAGATAGAGGGAATTTAATATAGCTTAAATGTTGTTGTTTTATTCTAGGGTGAGCAGATTTTCCAGGGACTTATGGAAGCTGGTTTATCCAGGAAGATACAAATCAAAATTGCTCAAACACTGCCATCTGATTCCAAGCCTAACATGGACACTAAATTACTGGAAGAAAAGGGAGCTGCACAAGTACGTGTATAATGTTTTAAAATGTGGACTGAAGCAATGAGGTCACTTTTTAAACTTAGGTGAGGAGCTTGGATTTTGAAAAACTGCTTGGAAATGGGGTGTTGCACACAAAAATGTGGATAGTGGACAGGACACATGCCTACATTGGAAGTGCAAACTTTGATTGGCGATCCCTCACTCAGGTACTGGTGTGTATGATTTTGCTTGGGATTGATAATTTGAGTAACATGTGTTGCTTATTCCAGGTTAAGGAATTAGGAGTCGTTGTTTACAACTGCAGCTGCTTTGTCAAAGATCTGGCAAAAATCTTTGATGTAAGTAACACCAGCTAATTGAAAGTTTTGCCTAAGGAATCAATTATTATGAGAGTGATTTTAATTGAAGTTACTGTTGTGTCAATCTAAAATTCAACAGCCAAGGGGGATGTAGTAGTGGCCCAAATATCTGCCATGTGTAAACAGAATGAGGGAATGAGTCTAGTTGGGCAGCAATGGTTTACCTACATGCTGCAATTTAACATGTTTTCTTATAGTTGGGAGCATTTTGTGTTACCAGTTTGTTTTGTACATACCACATATTTTCTGCGCATCAGAAATTTTTTTCAGGCATGTGGATCTATGTTAGTTGAGCCTAGGAAAGTTGGGGCTACCTGTAAATGTAACTGAAATTTGATAATGAAGACCTTTACCAAATAATGCTGCAACACATTTTTAATTGCTCTTGGTGGATGTAAGGCCAATGTTTGACTTTCCTTGTTAATTTATATTATCTGCTTTCAGGTGTACTG
The DNA here is from genome assembly GCA_000934665.2 of Catajapyx aquilonaris. NCBI lineage: Eukaryota > Metazoa > Arthropoda > Diplura > Dicellurata > Japygidae > Catajapyx > Catajapyx aquilonaris. The sequence continues at coordinate 43,926 of KZ538617.1, forward strand.
GGATTTGGGAAAAACTGATGCAAAGATTCCTCCCAAGTGGCCTGAAGCCTATCAGACAATCTACAATTCACACAACCCCATGGACATGGCTTTCAATGGCACTAACTTGAGCTCATATATAAGTGTGAGTTATTAATCATACGAAAAGTCAGATACCAAGAGGTGAAATGTAACAATTACAATATTTTCAGAGCTCACCTCCTGAGTTTTGCCCCAAAGGACGCAACACAGATCTGGATGCTATTTTGAGTGTAATTGACAATGCCAACAAATTTGTCTACATCAGTGTGATGGATTATATGCCAGTGACTCTTTACACTCCAACAAGAATGTTCTGGCCTGTGATAGATGACAGGCTGAGGGCAGCTGCAATTGAGAGAAGGGTGACAGTCCGCCTTTTAATTAGCAAGTGGAAACATACCATCAAGGCCATGCCCAACTTCCTTCAGTCACTTGCTGCCTTGAATCAAGTCTATCGTAATGTGAACATTGAAGTTGTAAGTACACAGGGGTGTCTAGTAATATATGTCCCAATACTTTGGGAAACTATTTTAGGTTTCACTGAGGAGTACCGAGTTGGTTACTGATGGGATTCACAAGGATAAAAAGGACTCTGGACAGTCCGTGATGGGGTTCTTAACCTGTTGAGGGCGATGTCCGTCATAATTATGATGGTCTGCGGATATTTGAATTTGGCGCTCTAAAATGTGCACAGAGAATGTAACTTTGCGGTTCCAAAGTCAGTTCAATATACTCCTGCCATCTCTTGGATGGTGACTAAACTACCATGAGACTCCCACAATTCACTGGGCGGGAGGCAAGCTGAGTTGAACATGCCAAGGCCATGGGGCTGCTACATCATCTTTCATGTAAAAAAACACCCTGAGTACAGGGTGTCCGTAAAGTCTGGACCCTTGGGAGTTTATCATGGTACAGTGTTGTGGTAATATTATGCAACCATAATAACAGTGTATAGTGATTATGGTAACTTGTTAGACCTATAGACGTTATGTGAGCCAAACGATTTAAAAAAATTATTTCTGGAACACCCTGTAGACGACTTTTTTCCGGCATTTTACATTTAAAAGGACCACCACGAATTAAAATGATTAATTTTGGTGTGAAGTTGTTATTCATTAATATCACTCCTACATCAAATTTTGGACAAAAGAGAGAAAAAAGGCCCAAAAACCTGCCAAAAACTCCGCCGTCAACAGGTTAATAGTTTGGGGTTAAGGAACAAAATTAATGTGTAACTAATCCTACAAACTTCTTCAAATAATATGGGGTTGCTAGATGATGATTTTATATTCAGGCATCAGGTGTCATCACCACCTCCTCATTGAAATAATTAGCTTTTATCAGGAAGTGTAGTGCAATATATCCTGTCCAGGGGTGGGGCCTACATCCAATGATGATTGTATGTGTCTGCAACTGGTCACATCATGTGATTGCCCATGGCCAAAGAAGGGGAGAGGGGGAAAAGTAATGGATTGTTTTTATGTAGCACAACCAGTTTAAAGAAGAAACAATTATAATAATCTACTTTCATAATGACTGGGTCAATTGTTCACAATATGTTTTTCTTTCATTTCAGAAATTATTTGTGGTTCCAGCCACCACAGCCCAGGCTCGAATTCCATTTGCACGAGTGAACCACAACAAGTACATGGTGACTGACAATGTTGCATATATAGGTATGAGTTCATGTCAGTGCCAAAAATTGAACCATTGCAACCTTTTTTTCTTATTGTAAACAGGAACTTCCAACTGGTCTGGTGACTACTTCATCAACACTGCAGGAGTAGGACTTGTCATGAATCAGACCCACACCAACATTGCAATGGGGAGAATTCTCAACATGTCCACCTCCATTCGACAGCAGATACAGGATATATTTGAGAGGGATTGGGCTTCGGAGCATGCCAGGCCACTGAAAGAGTTTTTCCCTTCATGAGACTTTTAATATTTAAGGTTGTGGTTTGGCCAGAATTATTTGTCGATTATTGCTGAATCCCAACAAGGGTTTTGTCAGCAATATTTACTGGGAAGTTCAGGTAAACATATCATGTTTGTCATGACTGTGGCAACGATTTTGAGTCCATATCTATGCCATACTTGAAGTGGGCCAGTTTACATCACAAACAAGTGCTTTATCCAGTTGGAGCATTTTGAATGTGTTAACATGGGGCAATTTTTAATAGTGTATTTATCTTATACAATACTTTGGGAAGTTTGAATAGGTTATTATGAAATACTCTAATTCTGTGCGTGAATTTTGAATGATGGCATTTTGTGCATTGCAGCCATTCCATTGAGGCTGGAAAAATTCTGCAAGATGGGTTCATTATGAGACATTTGCAAAATTACCAGTTTTAGACTACATTTGTGCTGTTACAGGGATTTTTTAAAACCTTAATTGCTCATTTTTACGTCTAACTTATAACTGTATGAAGTTGAACTTCCATAGCTTGAAATTCCTCCAAACAAGTTTTTAGTTTTGGAAGTTCAAGGTAGAACAATTAATTTTCTACGACATTGTCCAGGCCCAGATTTTCTTTAATGGAAGAATCAGTATTGACCAAGGTTACCATACATCCACTACATGCAGCCCCCTCTACATTTATGAGTAATGCAGCAAATATTATTAGTCACTTAGAGGGGCAACAGTGTGATATGATACATGCTTACAAAGTGGTTTAATCGTTATTGTTTGAACAGTGTGTAATGATCGAGTCTTATCATATTCCTTGATATGAATTGAGTGTGTGGCCATTTTTAACCCTTAACCACGTAGGTGGGTGAAACACCTTTAACTACGTCGGTGGAGCCTGAGAGGCTCCAACGGTATATTTCAATTTCTGCTTATCAACTAAATTGTTATATTGGACTTTTCACATACAGAAAGTGGAGTTCAGATCATTAGGCTTCCGAAAACGTAAAAATCACACGCTTAGTCAGCATATTCCGACAGGGAAAAATTCTTAATTAAAAGGTTACATCATGCTTGAGCCGCTCAGTCTTCACCTGCACAGGTAGAGCCAGTATAGAGTCCAGGAGGGACCTGTTCCTCGTTACGAATTTTTTTAAACCAAACAATAGGGACTTAAAAAAAATTTCTTTCCTTTTCATGCTTAGGAAGATTTTTCTGACAAAGTCACGGAAGGACAGGGGAAAATAAAATTCAATGAAAAGTTATATGCGTTTAAATAGTGGTTGGAGCCTCTCAGGCTCCACCTACGTAGTTAAGGGTTAAAGAACTACCTGAGGGCTAAGCTATATCACAATAATTCTCCTGTACTCTCCAAGTGCAGTACCTGAAATCTTTCGCAGTACTATATAAGGCGTACTGCTTATATGTACCATGCAAAAATAGGGCATACCAAACACATAGTTCATATTAGTTAGTGATTCTTTAGCATGAATCTGCTTATTATGGAGAAGTTACTTTCAAGCAATTTGATAGGTTATCAAGATATGAATTACAATTAGTATCCTGCATTGAATAATTCACCCCCCTAAATTGCAGTGAATTATAGTGGGAATGACTCACGTGAGGGGGGGGGAGGGAGGGAGAGAGAGAGAGAGAGAGAGAGAGAGAGAGAGAGAGAAATATGGGTTGCCTGTTTGCCTGATGAGGGATCTGGAAAAAGAGGCCGCCAGTGACATGTTATTTTATACCCTCTTGTGGGCTTTACAAACCAACAGGCACCAATGTCAATGTTGGTTGAAAAATTCTTAGATGGCTTTGCTTCAACTAAAACCAGGGCCTTCAAAGTGGAGTCCAGAGTGAGTTTGTGCTCTCTCTCTATTTTCCTTCCATTTCCCGCACTGTCAGTGACATTCAGATCAGCCTACACCCTAGCATGGCATTTGAACTTCGTCATTCCTTCCATGACAATAATAATATGGCAGCAGAATTTTTCTTTGCTGACTTGTCCATAATGAAAAAAAATATTCTTCTTATGTACTGATAATCAACAGCTTTGTGCAAAAAATTGCTAACTAAAACAGGCTTGGAACACCCTGTATGTGCAGAATGAAACAATGTTTTTTCTTACAAGGAAGTGTCTAGTCACGGCTGAAACTGGCATACTAGGTAACATGGAGGCCAAACAATATATGTCATGCTTGGTAGCCACTTTTGAATTCCGATCATAGTAAGGTGGAGCACTTGTGCACTCTGCCAGTGCAGCACTGGAACAGAGATGGGATAGCTGATTGACAGCTATGGCTGAGCTCCCATGTCAAACTCATTCCAATGTTGTGGACTTCCCAAAATTTAGGCATGCATTGTGATAAGAACAAGCACCATATTTTTTCAACTACAACTTGAAAATTATTCCGATATGCAATTTAAGCATTCTGCAATCATATTTTGGCTTCTAATGTTCTGAACATGCCAATTTTCTGCCAATATGTCTTCTGGTTTCTTCCTTGCTTATTACCATATAGATATCTGATATGATAGTAAATGTGCTTCATTTGACATAGACAATATATTTGCATGGTGCTGTGTTTGTATGTGCATTTATGGTAAATATGACCTGTAAGTAATTTGAGATTACTGTTACAATTGATTCCTTTTTGAATTCTCAGAGGATAATGATTGAATTGTTTCTGACACTTTTTTTGTGCAATGCCTATTTATCATCATAAATCTTGTCATGGATTGTATTTATTGTTTTATTTTAGAATGCTGACTGAATAGTTTGCTACATTGCTGTTTTCTGGTCCATTTGCTTTATCGTTGAGATAATTTTTGACATATAATTTTTTGCCGCCTCAAAGGCTAGTTGGCAAAAGATTTTAAAAGCCGGTGTTAGATCTCTGCGCATATGGACCACAAAGACACTAAACATTAAATGGTCAAGTCACTCTTCTAAAAAAAACAAGTTTGGAGGTTTTTGTAGCTGGTAGTTTCATGTCCAAGAAATTCTTTTACCTGTCAATTGACTTTAACAATGCAAATATAGCAAGTGTCTGGCATACATTTGGTCCAGTATAAGGGTTTGTAACATTTCTTGCATCCTGCAGTGCTTCCCTGAAATGACTATCGTCCTCACTGCACAAGTTTGTGATTTTAGGTGTAATTTTACCAAGGTCAGATATCATGTATTTAACAAGTCAAAATATTTTCAAGTATTTTCAGTAATAATACTGAAATATATCTAAATATTTAATGTTAAAAAGTGCTACAATCATATTTATTGCAGATTCATCCATGTTACATTTACCATTCTCAATAATGTTATCAGCTTAAAGCAGGTGGAATGCAGATTTGTGCACATGTTAGAAATATTGCAGGTGCTAGTAAATTTCATTCATCGATTTTAGTGTAGCATGCAGACAAATCAGTGCCATGTTAATTCATTGTGGTCAAGTTGAATGATTCATTATCCTTTAATGGCACATGCCACTCTGCAGGTGAAAGAAAAAACTATTACGTTTCTCTACTTTTTCAGTAGTGGCAAGAATGAGGGGAAACATTTTGTTGCCTTGTTCAATTTGTTCTAGAGTCATCAGTATAATAATATTGGCTTTCCTGATACCACATTTTAAGCTGATACATTGGGATTTGCTTAACCCTCAGACGGTGACGTGCGAAATGTTCCCTCTCCGGTGACGTGGGCCCTTTTTGTGACCAAGCCATATTTTTTGTTATATCTGGCGAAATATAGCACATTCGGGCTTCACTTTTGAGACAATCATAGTGTGATTCCTTCTACGACGAATAGCGTTTAGTTTACATTTTTTGAGAAAATAGTGCGATCAGAAAAATATCGGAAAGAAAATCAGTCGGGGCCAACTCCCCGGGGTAGGGGGATTCCACCCCTTGGCGGCCTGGGATGCCACCGGGAGCCGCCAGACCGGATCTTGGTTAGGCCCCATCTACGCATTGCCGCCTAATTTATTTTTTCCTGGTCGTGCTATTTGCTCAAAAAATTTAAACTAAACTTCATTCATCACAGAAATAGTCAAACGAAAATGTTCTCAAAGATGAATCTCGAATGTCCTAAATTTGCCAAGTTATAGCAAAAAAAGGGTCGTTGGACACAAAAAGTGCCCACGTCACCGTCCGAGGGTTAAGTGTGCCATTTTGATATTAACTTATGAAATAGGTGGGTGAAATGTGGCAAATACATCTTCAACAATGTTATGTCCACCTTCATGGTGTAATCATGTCCGCGAGTTCTGTGTAAAATTAAAGCAATAATGTTACTAAAACCTTACTGCAAGGCTACTATTAATTATGAAAATTAATACCTTGATATAATAGACATCTGTTAGGTTGGCAGTAGTGTTTTGTTCAGATGTGAGCCTCTTCTGGCTATAAAAATACAATTGTGTTACTTTAATTTTCTAAAGATGTGTGCTTGTTCCAGTGTTTGGCATTTTATTTAGGTTGGCACCTGAATAAAGCAACAATGATTATTGATTCACTGGTTTTCTTTTAGTAAATGAAAAATACTTCATCGGACTTTACATTTGGAACTATACCAAGAAAGTTTCCCTATTTCAACTATACACACACAATGTAAGGTAACTTGCAATATATGCAAATTTATGAATGCATTTTTGGCCTTTTGTGATTGGTCATTTAGCACCTTGTTAAAACATATACATACACTAATTCCGCGCCATATTTCCCATTAGGCGCAATAAGGAATTGCCTAAGGGCGGCCACCCTCCAATGCAATATATGATTTTTAAAATGAAATAATATGAAATAAAGGTGAGAACACAATAAAAAATAAACTTGAATTTTGAAGCTGGATATCAACTGCCTAGGGGCAGCTGGGGTGGGGGGTGGGGGGAGTGGGGTAAATCCGACGAGCTGCACTTATTTAGGACTGCGTGGACTTTTTTAGCTTCAGCGTGGTAGAAAGGTGAAAAATTCACCTGAAGAGAGATGCTTGTCACCTCCATTTCTTATTTCACTGCCACAGCCATGGTTCTGGCCGGGAGGTGGTCCATAAACCAGTAACCCCCAATCTTACAAGCCACCACCTGCAGGTTATCCTGACAGTATTCAACATGAATATGTGTCGTAAAATTGAAATGAAAATTGAATAACAAATGACTTTTCATTTCAATTTTGGAATAAGGGACAATTTCCAAAAGAGGATAAATGCCATACTTAAATTTTGGAATGAGGGACAATTTCCAAAAGAGGATAAATGGGGATCCAACAATTTGTGGGATCGGCACTTATCCTCTTTTGGAAATTGTCCCTGTTCTTGTGCGCCATCTGGTGGCTGAAATACTGTATATAAGGAGCGATGCTGCTGAGCTCCGCCCTCTTACCCATTACTCTTATGCTCTTCTCCTGAGCTTGGCTGTAACCTCAGAGAGCAATAGACGTGCTGTTGTTATCACCAGTCCGAGTATCATTTACTGAACCTGGTATTTGGACCCATGAGCTAGCCAGGTGTACTGTACCGCAAATACGGTACGGGTCCGACAATGGTCGTGTCACAATATAGCCACATGTATCACAAAACCTCAATTTCACCATTACGATTCTTTCTCAGTAACGTTATAGATTATACTTATAAAATACTTATAAATTTTGTTTTATATTTGGGAATGCATGTGTCATTAAATTCCAAGTTAATTATGAACATAATTCCTAAGTTCTCGTCAAGCAGACTTAGACTCCACTTATTATGGCGCTTTTGTCAAATGTCATATGTCTCCATTATAAAAACTCGTAGGGTTTAGGATTTATGGTGACATAAAAGAGCGATCGGCTATACATGGCTATATATATCCGTGTGGGCCTGGTACGGTCTTCTCAGAGATTACGTATCTCCTGCTGTTGATGGACCTTAGTTTTAATTGTCAGTGTTGATCCTACTGGAGAACACAGGAATAATAATTGTTGTTGTTGTTGATATTATTATTATTAATAATAAAAATAAATAAATATAAAATATAATAAATATAAAATAAAAAATAGTAGCCCCAATAATAATAATATTATTATTATTATTAATAATAATATTATTATTGGGACTACTATTTGTTTCTTTTGCCCTGCAGATAATTGAGCAACCCGGGCAGGAGGGCCACCAGTTATAGCGACTGGTGGACTCGGGTCATCTGCAGCATTTGTTGATTTTTATGAGGCATGTTTACCTATGTTTACGAATAAGGATTCGCTGCAGATAATGGCGCTCACTTGTCAGATGCTGTAAGAAAGAATCCGTGCCCCCCCCCCCACCTCCCCCAATCCTATTTGGCCTTGGCCAGTAACAGAGTAGGTGTGTGTGGAAGAATCTAATAGTCTACGTCTCTACGAACGGTTCAACTGTTTTGTTTACTGCGTGGTCCGCTGACTGACGGTACCAAGGGGGTAACCACTCGACTGAAAAGTGTACACTGGAGTACCAAAATTCAAGGAGTACCAAGGAGTACCAAAGAGTAAAGTACCTAAGGAGTACCTGGGAGTACCACTTGCAGTTGTACACCGGAGTACCGAAGTGATTACCCCCTTGGACGGTACCGTGCATGCAGTCACAGAAGATATAGGCTACCGTATATCCATTTTCTTATTTATTTTTCATCACACATCGTCTAATATTACATAACGATCCCAATTAATGTCAAGATGCTGATGACTTGGGGCACATGATATAAACGCTGCATAATTGGTTGCTTGAAGATTACCCTGTACAGAGTTTAGATTTCAGTCGTCGAAATTGTGTGTGATTGTCCTTTGTATTTTACGCAATTTTTATTCGTTCAATTAAGTTATTTGTTGAAAGAAAGGCGCTCAAAAAATGGGCGCCGCGCCGATTAGAATGCTGACGGCTACAACATAAAATTAACAAATTGATCGATCTACTAAAGAAGCTACAGTATAGCTTAATAAATTCTGATAAAGAAGCTAGAATATATGTGTCATTTAAATTCCAAGTTAATTATGAGCAGGGGAGGCGGAGTGGTGCTGCGGTAACGTATGCGCCCGGGTTCGATCCCAACCCGGGGACACCCCCTTCATCTCGTGCAGAGTTCAGGGTCACCTCTGGCTTCGTCTCGGGTGGTATTTCCACAGACTAAACCACCCGGGGGAGTTCACTAAAAATGGCCACGGATAAGACCACTGGACCTTGCACATCCCCTCCTGTCATCCTGCCCGTGGGCCCGGGCGTTACGTATAAAGGCTCCAACGTACTGTACTTGACATGACATAATAAATAAAGGTCCGTGCTGCATACCTCAGATGAGGTCAAGCACTACCCCGGATTATTTTTTTAAAAATTAAAAAAGTTATTGATTTTATTTTTTATTTAATTTACCCCGTGTTCGAGCCTTTGGCTCGTTTTGGGGGACACAGCCACATATGTATTACATACAAATTCGGTATGTGTGCATTAATGCTCATTTATATTTACAATTTTGATCACGTTTTGAAAAAAGGAGAACAATTTATGTACATCTGGTTTTTGGCTATTTGTGAAGAGCATCAAGATCTGGTCAGGTAGAAATTTAGGTATATCAAACAGGTATTTCCGTCTTGGAGGAATGAACAAGGGGCCTTGCAGGGGCATTCGTAAATCATATGAAAAATTGAACAGTTTACCTGCCAATTTCACCATACACACTGTTCCTCTGAGTCTATTTTAAGTTGCTCGTTTTGTTTTAATTTTATATAGCAGGAGTTATTTCGCAAATTCGCTAACAACCGAATGTGGGATATTGGCAGGTCTATGTTAAAATAGCTTTCTCTCTGGAATTCGTCTTTTACGTCTTCGTAGCTTATATATCTACTAGTTTTTTGTAGTCTGTTTATTAAATCATTGTTAAGCGCCAGTTCAATTGTTTCAAGGATCTTTGGGAGCTCATCTGCCGACTTTTTCCAATTTTCTGCTAGAGGTTGGAAGGTTTTTGAACAACTTGCCAGCCAATTTAACCTGTTTTTTGGACTTAATTCTTTTTGTGTAGTGTATAAGTATGCTGCTTTAAGAAGTTCATTTTTTGAGTTTGTTTCTATATTGAGTATAAATTTTAGTGTTGCTCTGGCGACATTTAAAGTAAGTGGAATTACTCCTGTTTCTAAATAGACAAAGTATGCTGCTGTCGTCCGTGGTAGGTTCAAAAACTTCTTCAGGAAGTAAGTTTGGACCTGGAGTATCTCTGCTAAGTGCTGGGGTCCCCATATTGGGCATGCGTACAATAAGACTGGCACAATGTGGGCATTGAACAGTTTCAATGCCACCGTGAGGTCTCTAAGTTTCAATTTAATGAAGACCGGCCAGAGTGAATTTATTGCGGCTCTAGCCTTTCTTTTGAAAATTTCCGCTGCCTCGTTCTTTTTGCCGGAGCACTTAAAAGGGACCCCTAGATATGTGTATATGATTCGTTTTTAATTTTTTGATCTTGCCAAAAGAAAATTTTCCAGGGTTTTCTTCCACCCTTTTGGAAGCAAACAAGTTTGGTTTTGTCTAAATTTATTCGTAGCTCGTTCTCTCTAAAATATTCCACTAACATATTTATATTTCTCTGCATATAACATGGGTGTTCTGTAATCAGTATTATATCATCCACGTAAGCCAATATCAATATTTCCTCTTGTCCTGGTCCAAAATTTACACCTTTAGCACCTGCGGCTGCTAACTCTGCATGGAGATCTGCTAAATATAAATTGAATGGGAATGGGCTTAAAGGTTCACCCTGTGGTAGTCCTGTTGTTATCTTAATTAGATCGGTATTGTGTTCCGAAACTATACCCATTTTAGTATACATGTCTTTCAATAATATAATATATTATCTTATCACTCATACCGATCAGTCTAAGTTTTATGAATAATTTGTCATGTCTAACCGAATCAAATGCTTTCGACAGATCGATAAAGAGAGCATACAGCTTTCCTTTTGGTCTAGATAAATATTTCTGTATTAGAATGTAAAAGGTGAACAAATGGTCCATGCAACCTCTCCCTTTTCGGAAAGCCGCCTGCCAATCTGGGATTTTATTATGTGTGTTTGCCCATCTTTGCAGCCTGTCAGTTAATATGGAAGTAAATAATTTAAATGAGTTGTTGAATATTGCAATGGGGCGATAATTTTTTGGCAAGTCCCTGTCTCCAGTTTTATGTATGGGTATGACTCTAGCCTGCCCCCAGTTATTTGGTACTTTTTGTGTTTGTATGCAGTTATCGAAAATCTTGAAAAACCTTTCCATTAAACTTATTTTACAGTCTTTTATTAGTGTGTTAGATATCAAGTCCAGTCCCGGAGCAGTTTTAGTTTTAAGTTTCGTTATTGCATTTTCCAATTCGATTCTCGTGAGTGGGCCACCATCCAATGTCCGATCTTGTTGAAAGATGTCCATATCCCTCAATTCTGCGTTAGGTGAAAGCTGGGCCACCTCTGAGTAGTTCGATTTCAAGTATTCCCACCATGTTGAAGCATCTAATATTTGACGGGGATTTTGTTTTTTGGCTCTCTTTATGAGTGCCCAAAACTCTCCGGGCTTTGTTGTGTTATTAGTTTTTGCCTCAGTGTATGTGAAAAATATCTCTTTTTTTTGCAAGGCTTAGGTTTTTATAACTCGCTCTCCTATTTATGTAGACTTCCCTATTACTTGCAGTATCAGCTTCCCCCCAAATATGTAGCAGGTTCTTTACCTCGCCTTTTACTTGTTGTAGGTCGTTGTCAAACCATGGGGCTACTCTAATTCGGTTATTGGGAGAGGGCGTTTGTGACCTTGTAACTATCAATCCAAATTCAGTTAGTTTTTTTTAAATCAAGGTGGTTAAAGTTTCCATTGGGTTCACCAAATTGCAATCATAGTCCCAATCTAACTCCTGTTGTTCCATTAGGCTGTCGGATAAGAAGCCAAAACCGTCCATTGGGGTAATCAACATACTACGTGAGATTTGAGAGGTTTTCTCCTTTTATGTGAATTCAATCACTGGTCTCATCCTTCACCTGTCTTGGGGTATTCCAGCAACTTACCAAATCTGATTCTAAAACATTTTAATTATAGTTTCCAATTCGTGAATTAAAATCGCCCATTATGATTGTGGGGGTTCCCTTTTCAGAAGCACTTTCTATTAGTTTAACTACAGGCTCTATTGAATTGCTATCGAAATTAAAAAGTTAATTATGAGCATAATTTCATTCCTAAATATCAACAAGTTCTAGAATTCTGTGCAGATGTTTGTGCTTCTGAGTAGTTTCCCTGCAGCTTATACTTGTTAAAGCCTGTTGCACCCTGTTTGGAAATGAATAGGTAAATAGGAAAAAAAAAATCTGACATACTCCCTTCCCGTCAGGCTCTCACACAGTGTCACATGCAAATCTTTTGTCCATGTAGGTTTTATTCAAAACAGATTAAAATCACTGGAGACCAGGTACGAGTATAGACTGTAAGCCTCCATCCTGTCACGTATCACCATGTACCACATCATCATGTAATTTCCTTTTTTTTAAATGGACTGCTTTTATGAACAAAGGCCATTCTTATCTTCTGATTGACATATGCTTGAGCCTTGAGGTGTCCTCCAACTGATAATTCTATTCTTATTGGATTCAAAATTGTCAGAATATACATGTATTCATCGCGAGCAAAAAAGATGGGAGGCGATTGCTCACAGGTTGATCGAAAGTTCCGTGGAATGCCTCTCGGCTGCAATAAAAATAATAATAAACATGCAATCAGTTGTCCTCATCTTTTAGCTCGCAATACTGTATGATATAATAGCAGACTAAACATATCGGCACGAACAAAACGAGTAATAATTTCTATGTTCTGCCTGTCGAATGAACCTAGTTGTTACATATCTTCGACTTGTGGAATAATTGACGCATAAGCAGTTTCAGGATCGTCATAAGCATCCACGTGATCTCCCGATTGATATTTTCCTTCTTCAAGAATTTGGATCAATTTTTGTACAGAGGCAGTTGGAGACAAAAGGTACTTTGCCCTCTTTATGTGCTCGATTACTTCAGGAGTACCTCGGGATGACATACCATCCCACATCAGTTTGGTAGAAACCACTCCAGGAGCATAGTTAAGCACATTCAATTTGGGATTCTCTAAAGCTAAGGATTTGAATATCATATTTCGAGCTGCTTTGGCAGCGCAATACAAAGATGCATTAGGAAATGCCCTGACAGCAGCCAAAGAAGATACTTGAATGATAGTGTGCCTCTTGACAGTTTCCTCTTTAAACACCTTCAAAAACTCAGCGTTGAGACATATTGCAGACGTCACGTTCATGTTGAAGTAATTCTCTATGTCCGTAGGTTGGTCAAGTTTGGCCACCACCTTATTGAGTAGGGATGCTGCGTTGTGGATTATGATGGCGTGGGCAAAATCTGAAGCTTTCTTATCCAGTTTTTTAAGACAGGCATTGATAGACTGGATAAACTTGTCGCTGTCATATTTGCTGAGATCAACAGATTCCACAATGACCTTGACCTCCGGAGCTACTTTGGTCACTTCAGACCTGGTTTCATTAAGACCCTGGACATCTCGAGCCATGAGAAGAAGAGCAGACCCCTTGCCCATCAGCTTTGCAAATTCGACGGCCACAGCCCGTCCGATTCCTCTGCTGGCACCAGTTATCAAGCAGAAGGAGCTGCCTTCCCAGAATTTGGACTGACTAGGCATGACTGCTTCTTGATGTGATCCCTGTAAAGTCACCAATGTTCAATGAAAAAGTGCTGGCAATGCGTGCAATAGCATTAAATTGCCATTTCCTTTAGCACCCATGAAAAATATTTAAAATATATTGCAAATCGGCATTATTTCTATTTATTTCTATTTATTATTTCTATCGAACAATGTGCTGTGACAGGATGGCATCACACCATATGAGTAGGCAAATAGTGCAACGCGGCTGCAAAATTACACATACACTGTCTAGTGTCCATTGCGTCCCGCGTTACCCCAGTGTACCATTTTCCAAAAGTAATTACATAATATAATAGAAACTAGCAGCGGTACCCGTTCTTCGCACGGGAAAAAAAGAGCGTGGATAATTACACCGAAATCTTCTTAGATCTCAAGCAATATTAAATGCAAAACTGCTCATTCCCTTGCATATGTAGGCATTGGAAGGGTGTAAAAATTCTGGTTTGTTTGCGTAATAAAGAGCCACGCAACTATGGCTATGTGGTGATCAGAATACAAAAAGGTGGGACAGATGGAGAGAGAAACAAAGAGGAAAAAGAAGAAAGGAAAGACTGGTATCTCTCTTAGTCTGTCTCCTATCCCAAAGACCTGTCCAACTTGGGCGGCCCTATCAGTAGACGAAACTACCGCCGGCATAGCTCTTCAGGATCATGGGAAAACGAAATCCCACCACCAAGGCAAGGTGGAGATACATTGGGGGGAGGGGACAAAAAAATTTGGATAAAAAAATTGGGGGAAGTGCAAAATTTGAAACCATTTACAGGCCTGTTTCTATGGTAATCACCAACAAAATTCTGTTGCCACTGGCAAATAAATGTTATTTTTTTGCCTTACATACGTAGATTATCAAAATATGTTATTTATTTATTAATTTATAGCAGCAAACCCTGTCTGGTACATAT
>KZ538618.1:0-42623 GCA_000934665.2 Catajapyx aquilonaris
AACAGGAGCGTTGTCATGGTATAGTGTTGACAATTTAGTACAGTACTGTAAAAAGTCATCACCACCACAAATCAATGAAAGCTGACATGAAACTCACTACCACCTTTATTGCACCCAACACAAAACTGTAATCAAAGGAGCTGCTAAAAGTGTCCTCCAGCCACTTGTACACGCAGCCTACAACGACGCACAAGAGATTCCCGAGTTGATTGGAACAACACTGAATTGTTTAATTTCCAGACTTTTACTTGTTGTGCTGTACCAGACAATTACTTGTCGACACTACCATGACAACGCTACCATAGAGTAGCAGCAAACCACATAACTGTTACCGTACCACAGGTACTAACAAGTTATCGATTTCAGTAAATTTGATGATTTTTTAGAGGGTGGGTGATTTTTTTAGAGGGTGGGTTCATTGGTCAAAAATGTTTGTTTTGGGGTCCCCTACCCACCTTTAAAATTTATGCATTGGGTCTTGTTACACCCTGTATAGGACATTGGGTCTTAGCTATAACATTCCTTCTCTATATTTTTCAATGATTTTTTTTTAAAAACCTTTATCTTTATTTCAATACAGCACGTTTTCCTTGTACAGTATAGGGCTCCATACTAGATGTTACATTTGCCGAATGTCCCCTATAGGGGACGGCCCTTTTCTTACAATCTAGCATTCCATTTTTTTGTTTGTCATTTTTGTTGTGTTTTGGGGACTATTATGAACTAATAAAAACAAACAAAAAACAAAATTTAAACAAAAAATCTTTCAGGCATATCTGGGTTTAAAATATGATGTGCTGCATGTAACTAGAACAAGGTGATAATGTGTATAATTATGTTACTATTTACCATGTCTAAGATCAATGAAATTGCTTGCAGGGTTTAGGAAATATGGCATCCCCCAAACATCAAGAGCTTTCATCCTTCATAAAAAATGTGCATCTGAAACTCCGAACTGATTACCATCGCTCAATGGATGAAGATGAAGTTTGGGAAAAGCACTGCCAGGACAAAGCCCGTCTTAAGGTGGGATATAATAAAAAAGGTTCACAACTATATTAATTCTAACTTTGCTTTACAGGCATATTCTCAAGCAATGTACAAACTAGCTACTTCATACTGGGAGAAATTCTGTGCCAACAATCCATGTGGTTCAAGAATTCATTGGGTTCGTAAAACGTGCAACGAGTACTTCTATGGAACAGGACTGAAGAGGAGTTTAGAGAAAGATAGGCGTACTTTAGAATGGAGCAACTGTAATGCTGCAGTCGAAATATTTGCTATGCAAGGAAAGCTACGAATGCTAGATGTAGGTAGTTGTTACAATCCTTATAAGGATTATGATGAATTTGATGTTGTGGCTATTGATTTAGCACCTGCTGTAGATAGTGTGTTGCAGTGTGACTTTCTTAAGGCAAACATATGCAAAGAATTGAGAGTTGATTGTGAATCTTGTGTTGTAAGTCTTCCCAAGGAGTCATTTGATGTGGTGACATTTTGCTTGCTTTTGGAGTACCTGCCATCACCACAGCAGCGGTTTTTATGCTGTCAAAAGGCTTACAAACTGTTGCAAACAAATGGCTTGCTCATGATAGTAACACCAGATTCAAGGCATCAACACTACAATTCAAGACTTATGCGACAGTGGAAGGTTGGGTTAGGATTGTTAGGTTTTTCACGGGCTTATTATGAAAAGCTTCCCAACTTGCATGCAATGGCATTTAGAAAATTGCCTTGTACTGACATGGCAAAAATATACCTGAAGAAGGATTTGGATAAGCTTGGATTGAAGGATGACTTAAGTAATGAACATTTGGCATCCTTATTGGCCATTCCACAAGACTCAGTGGTGGAAAAAAATGAATACAAAAATGAGGAGCAGGTGCGAAAAGAGAGGGACCAAGAGAGTGAATACATTGCAGACAATTTTTGCCACTTGCCAACCATAGACCTGTGAATTAACTGTGAAATTTAGCATGTGCACAATCACTTGAAAAATATGAGAGCGTAGCAACTTCTTTTTTGTTGTTGTACATTCTGAGTAGCAATTTATTTATTTATTTATTTATTTTGGTTCCCCCTTGAGTCCAATTGGTCAATGCAGGGGGAGGAGATCTCCTCCATTTTCTATACTTTTCAATCTCACCGGTGCAGGGACAGGGAAGGGATAGGGAGGGAGGAACAAAGGTGCAGTGCATTGTCCTGTGGTGGGGACTGTGTGCAGTCCCTCAGGGGGCCAAGCTTAGACACCCCCCTAGGCGCGGCCGGAAGTCCCCCACCGAACACTGCGCCTCCTCCAGGGCAGGGAAAGGAAGGAAGCAGCTGTGGCCTATTTAGCGGTACGATCCCGGGATTTCCCTGGGGTGACCTTGGAAAACCACAGAAAACCACTGACACTGACAGGTTTCCCAGATGGTGAGGAAAATGGCCCAAGATTGCCCTTGTGAAAGAGCCTTATGAGAAAGAACAACCTCTTGCCTAACCACTAGATTAATAATGATTTAATAATTGGGGTTAGTGCACTGCCTATTGGTGGGCATCTGGCATGGAACCTTTATTTGCTTTAGGTGTACAAGCTAATACATTTTTGGTCCTTTTCCATAACGCCCGGGTACCGCGAGCGATAGGGGATGAGTTGGAGGGGATGTGCAAGGTGCAGTGCAATGTCTTTGCTGTGGTCATTTTGTGAACTCCCCCCGGTGGTTTGTCTTAACAGAGATATCACCCGAGACAAAGCCAGAGATGGCCAAGAACTCTGCACGAGATGAAGGGGGAAACCCCAGGCTGGGATTGAACCTAGGACCTTAACATCCATGGGCACATATGTTACCGCAGCGCCACTCCGCCTCCCTCCCTCTTGCCTAACCAACTAGATTAGACTCCTTCAGTGGAAGCAGTGACCTCATGGTGACTAGGTGAATCATGATGGGAGATGAATGTCAATTTTTATTGTACATTTAAATGAGTAGTTGTTACTCTCTCAGGAATAAATCACCTCATCCAGAAATTAATGGCCATTTGGTCATTTAGAATGTTTAAAGAATTTTCCCCATGAAGCTATTATGTCAGTATGATCTACCTACTGATCAAAGCATTTTTAAAACTGTGCTCCAAATTATTTATGCCTTTGTGTAACATGCTTGCTGCCAAGCCTAGTCATCTGCTTCTTGATCTCTTGCCTCCCAAGAGTTATCGGGCAGTTGTGAAGCATGTTAAGAGACCACTTTGACCAAGGCCTGGACCATGTTCTGGACTGTATGGAGTATGCTCAAAGATGCCCCATTTGAACTGTTAAAGCAGGATGCACAACAATGACTGTACTGTACAGTACCGTTCATAAAGAATGGTACGACTCTATATGGACGAAATGTTTATCCTGTTCTCAACCCCTGGGTCGCCAGCATGTTTTTAGGGGTCTGAGGAAGTCCGGGAAAAGGGAATCAAAATAAAATGAAAAGGAGAAGAAAAAACAAAGTAGGAAATTTCATGGGGGAAATTCACATCAAATCAAATATTGCACCTGGTTGAACATTTTGGTAATAATTAAAAATTCTATTTAAAAATCGGGATGGGTCATACGAGTCACCAGGGGTCCAGAAAAGGTTGTTCATAGGGTTTCGTCGAAATAAGTTTGGGAATAATGCTGGATAATCAGGATAAACATTTCGTCCGTAGAGTCATACCATTCTTTATGAACAAGACTGTACATCACAGTCCTGACATGCACATTACTCATTGTTCACCGAAGCAGTTTTGTGGAGTGGATAAGGTGTTCTACTGCTAATCGGGAGGTCCTGGGTTCGAGTCCCGGGGCCGGCAATCCTAACCGTGGTTTTCTGTGGTTTCCCACGGTCCCCCCCAGGAGAATTCCGGGATTGCTTCCTAAATAATAGGCCACAGCCGCTTCCTTCCTTTCCTATCCTTGTCCCGTCCATGAGGAGGTGCGGTGTCGGTGGGGGGGGTTCTGACCCGCACCTAGAGGGTCATCTTGGCGAACGGGACCCCTGAGGGACTGCACATGACTCCCAACTTGAGACATTGCACTTGCACCAGTGTCCCCCCCTCATTATCCATATCATGTCCCCTTGCACTGGAGGAAAGAAAAATAATACAAGAAAATTGATGGTGGTGTACCACCCCCCAACAGGGCCCATGTAGGCCTATCACGCGGTAAAACAAATAAACAAATAACTCATTGTTCAAGTGGGACATATTTAAACATCCTCCAGACTATGGTCTGGAGTTTTCATTAGGTGACTTTCACTTACTTTGGCACCTCCAGAAAACTTTTGGCAGGTGAGAGCCTGTAGGGCATAGGCAGTGACCAAGAGATGAAAGACTTGGGAGGAATTCTCTTCACATTTTTAAATACATGCAGACATGTCTTACTGTCTGGGTGTGCTAATCAGCTGACAAATATTTTTTGATCTGAGTGGAATTTGGTCCTCTGTCTTTGCACCTTGACATTTTATTTTTTAGCACATATTGCCATGGACAACTACAGGGTTACTCGAAGTCTAGATACATAGGTAAGTGGATTGTATTGTTGGTTGCCAGTTGTGCCAACTCCTCCATTACTGACAAGGGAATGACCATGGTCAGTCACCTCCGATTTGGTTGAGGGGTTGAGGGGAAACTCGCTTGAGGGGTCACTCATGTGTGATAGACATTGTGGTGAAGTCCTAGATGACACTGTCGAGCTGTTTCCGAGATATGAGCGACAGAAACATCTGAATTTTGTCCGCGCGTATAGGGGCCTTGCACCTGTCCCTTCGCGCCCGACACCTGTATGTGCTGGTATACGCGTGGACAAAATTCGGATTTTTTTGTGCTCATATCTCGGAAACAGTTGGACAGTGTCGTCTAGGACTTTCACCACTGTGTCTCTCGCACATGAGTGACCCCTCAAGCGAGTTTCAACCAAATCGGAGGTGACCGACCTTGGTTGTTCCCTTTGAGTGTCAACAATCTGCTAGTTGGCACAACTGGAAACCAACAATACAATCCACTTACCTATGTATCCAGACTTTAGAGTCACCCATGTAGACCTATATGCCAGTACAGTATAAGGCAATTTTATGGATGTTGCATAATTTTTCTCTACTTATGTGCCACAATATTACCTGAGAGTTTTCTGGACAAAGTTCATGTTAAGCCCCAAGTGTCCTGGCCTACCGAGGACTCTGGCCTCATAATGAGGGTATGAGCTTGTATGTGTGGGGAATCTTGCCCATACCATTGCCATATGGCATTCATAGTAAGGAGGTTGGGAGACATGCTTCCTGCCATTCCCTAATAAACTTTACCACCCTCACCCTAACGCCACTGTATAATTATAGTCATAAATTTGAAAAAAGGACGAATTCAAAATTTTTACAACTTTACAGGAGAGCCAAAAGAAACCTGAAAACTGCTATGCAAATACATAGGATGGCCTTTTGATTTTCTATTATAACTCTGATGCCACTTGTCCCATGTGTTCGCCATTTTGGATTATAGCCTCTGCCAGCACCATCAAGTCTTGATGGTGCTGGCAGAGGCTATAATCCAATTTAAGCAAAAATGTTGAATTTGTGCTTTTGTCATATTAATGAATATAATATGCTTGCTTCCCATCAAGTCAGGAATTAAAGCACTCAGTGAGTACCTGAAATAATGTAGTGTATTCTTTTGTTGGAGCTAGATTCCATGGTAGGCCAGTAATTAACTTGGGGTGGAGCAACTTCCTCTAAGGAGTAAATGAATTGAAAACCTCGGGGGAAGAGCAATCAAGGTCCACCTCAGGTGAAACAGATATTTTTATTTCAAATTTCGAATGCCCATAAGGCTCCATTGTAAAGCCCACTTTCAGGGCCTCCCATAGTGACCTATGATCATTACTTCACAACTACGACCAAACCATCATATTCTACACTACTTAAACTATATTCTAAGATATGTAACTCATTTTTGACAAAAAGTGGACCTTGATCTTTCTTCCCCCGAGGTCTTCAGTTGTAGTTTACTCTTGATCTTAGAAACAATGTGGAATAATAATGCATTTAATATAACTTTGAACAAGGTACCTACTACAAAAGTGAATACAAATATGCACAATAACCAGTATAGTATTTGATTGTGACTAAATGCATATGTTACAGTAAAACTTTAACAACAATATAGGTATAATGAAAGTACATGGGAATATATTCGTACATTACTATAAAAATAAGACTTGTGTCACATGATGGGAAGTGAATAAGTAGGGAGATTGCTCATTGCAATAATCTGTTTAAATCTTTCAAGCCCATTGGGCATATAAATACATGTGGGAGAAAATTGGTATTTTCTACTGGAAAGGTTAAATAAGAAATCTAATTGATACTGCCTGCTGTGGAAAGATCTGGGCTTTCTTGTGATATCAACTTTATGTTGTTAAGTTTAACCCCTTCGACCCCAGGGCTCTTTTCATTGGCAACATCTGTATACCTCATTTACATGGATTGTTTTTTTTTTTTTGCCTCACCTCCCAGATGGTCCAGTGATGCCAACGGGAATATCCCAGCATGTTTTTATTCAGCCTGTGTGAGCCGTGTTAATGGTACCTATGCATGTAGGCGATGGCAATACAGGGTGAAGGGAAACTCGCGGACAATCGCCAGGTAATCTGATAGTACTCACAAAACTAATATAGGGATGTGCAATTAGTTTTGGGCTTCGTTGCATAGTTAATGCATACGGCACCGTCAAAGTTTCGTGATGTCACATCCGTTTCGCCAGCTTCTAAGAAGCAACAGTCAGTTAGAGGGCCTCTGGTACCTTGCCTTGGTCCCCTAACACATCGTCCATGTGCAAAAAGCGATCAAATCCCATCAGAGTAAGAATTCGGGTACGACACCCATGCACTTTGTCGTTTTTGCCTCATATTCCACCATCCGGCCCTCTACATTTTCAGGGCGCCGTACACATTAACTACGTAGCGGAGCCAAAAACCAATTTCACATCCCTATATTCGTTTGTGAGTACTATCAGTCTACCTGGCGATTGTCCACGAGTTTCCCTTCACCCTGTATAGCTGATACTTTGCGATCAAGTTCTCCTGGGACCGAAGAGGTTAAATGAATCTAGGAGAGATTGGGAAATGCAATGCATTGAACTTTAGTGCCATTTAAGCAGTAGTGGGCAGGGTTCCGCTAATCTGCTAACCACTAATTAGCAAAGCTAATTGTTTGGTTAGCTGATGAGCATTTTCGCTGACATTGTGAACCATTCGTGGACCAATTAGCTTCCGCTAATTTTAGTTCTGCTACATGTAAGTCTGCTAACAAAATTCATACATGTTGCTGTTTCACTGTCTGTTATTTTCTGAGCAGCATTGAGGGCCAAGAGAGCCACCCTCTCAGATCACAACTTTGAGAGGGTGATGTTTTTGAAGGCCAACCGCCATCACTTGGAAACGATGGTAGTTGGAGATGGTCCAGCCCATGGCTGTAGAAGACTCAGGTTAGGTCACTCCCCACCCACCCCCTGCCGAGGGATTACGCACCGGGTGCTCACTTGAGAGCGCCATGAGACATTTTCCAGAGCATTTATGTGGCGACCCTACCGGACTAAGGCTGAACTTTATAGCCAGCATGTAGCCCTCCCCTTCGTACCTATAAAGTTCAGCCTTAGTCCGGTAGGGTCGCCACATAAATGCTCTGGAAAATGTCTCATGGCGCTCTCAAGTGAGCACCCGGTGCGTAATCCCTCGGCAGGTGATAAGCCCAGAAGATAGGGGTAGTGTCCGTGGGCTGGTCCAGCCAAAGTGAATTATATTTTCCGATTGTAAAATGTAATACTTTTGTTACAATTCAACTTTTTAGCTTTTTGGATTTGTTTATTACTTTTTGTATGGAACAGCAAATAACTAAATGAGGCATATGTGTAGCAGGGCTCTCTAGACTCTAGCACTCCAGGTCTATTTTTATTTTTTAAAGGGTTGTAGAGCCAAAAAAAAAGCTAAATTCATATAATAAATGTTAGCTGTTAGCGTCAGCTTCCCCTAATCTTCCTATCTGTTCAGCGGTAGCGATTTAGTGAACTCAACAGGGGTTGCAGTTAGCGGATTAGCGATTAGTGAAGCTAAACTTTCGGTTAGCTGTGCCCACCACTGCATTTAAGATCTACTGTATATTTAGTCAATGCTGAATTTGGAATTGATCCTGAATCTGGGTCGATTGTTTTGATCTCTTAGGGGCAGGATTTTTTTGCAACGCTTGTAATTTATGTGCTACACAGGTTTCTGGATAATGTAGCAATATTAGCATTTTTGCTAAGGAGTTAAGGAGCGAAGCAAATTAATGTCGAGGCTGGCACCATTGGTATACCTGACACGCATATTGAATCACAGAGACCAGCAATTACAGAGTTTGGTCACTCCTCCAGGTTAATTCCCCTTTTGATTGGTAAAGTTATCTGCCCACTGACAGTATATTTTATCACAGGTATTTGCTGTAAAATAAGCTTCAGAGTGAACAATTCGCATCATTAGAGGATGTAAGTTGTTGAGGGGGAAGAAATACAATACCGGTATGCCTAGATGTTGCCAACCTTTGCGATCTTCCACTGGTTGCCTATAGTTAAAGGAGCCAGACTTTGGATGTGTTGATGGAGTAAATTATTGATGATGGGTAGAATCTGTCACCAATGGGTACTGGTATGCTACTACCGTATACAAAGTGTTCCAAGTATATAGGTTCTTTTAGTTGTAGGAAATTTTGTTCGAAGCTGTTATTTTTTTGTAGCTTGTTGCACTCCAATCCAGATGCCATATTATGTCACTGCTACATTCGACCACTGATAGTAATGAAGCACCTGGATCAGGGCACAACACAAAAATAACTACTTTGGACTATAATGATAACTAAAAATGACCCACGAACTTGGAACACCCTGCATATTAGGAATATATAACTTTTCTCCTGATAGATAACATGTGGCCTTCATAAAAAGTCAGCACTTCAGCCCCAAAGATATTTGCATACAACTGAATGAGCACGAAAATATATTCAGTGGGAATTTTGGTGCATAAAGAAGGGCTCTGTGATCCTTCCAACCTCTTTTTTCCAAGTATGCAATTCCATCACTTTTTTTTTACAAGTGTGTTGTAACAGATGTGTCATTGTGGGCTTTTTTATAATGGTAAATATTTGAATATCATTTTTATAGTTCTTGGGTTCATTCTCATACCATAAAAGTGTAAATTGGACAGTTGGACACATTCTTGTGTTAAATTAAGGGATATGACCATGATGTTAATTGGTATTCATTAAAATGAAATCACTGGGGAATACTGGACAGTGTTGCAGCAATGTTTTTGGAAGGCAAAAGGGTTCCTTGACGAGAAAGACACTGAAGACCTCTGCTCTTGACCAATCAACAAAAACATTAAAATTACTTTCCATGTTGCTGGATTCACTCTTGTCAATGTCCTCCTTCCTTCCCCTCTCCACTTTCTTCCTTAATATGATTATAATGACAATAGGTAATATTCAGAAACATGGTGCTGGTCTACTCTAGTCCTGGGATTAGGGTAGATTAAGCTAGTCCCTGACTAGGAACATAGAAATGTGGCAAATACAAATAGGGGATTTGACTTGTCAAATGTATGGTGTAAGGTTCTAAAGCCATAAAATGATAGTACTGATCAATAATAATTAAAGTGGCTAGATTTTGGGATAAAATGGCAAATGTTGGAAGTATTTGTGACATTATTTGAACTACTGAGGTGCTGCTTAGCATACCGAGTACTTCTTGAGATGGGCTGTCCCAGTCGGTCCAGAACTACCCTCTCTCCCTGCTACAACTTCTTTTAATTCAGGCGAGTCCCTGACAAGGGCATTTCATGCATATTCTGTGTTCCTGAATGAGTTTTTTTTTTTTTTTTTGCCAAGGCCCACCTAGTCCCACCTAGTTCTGCTGGACTAAAACATTGATCTTGCTAGTCCATGTTTTTGGATGTAACCATATGAGTAAAACTGCAGTTATTATTTGTACCATTTAAATTATTGAGAACCAGCAAAATAAATTGGATTTTAATTATGCGATGATGTTTTATTTAATTCTAATGTATTTTTTTAACATTTTGGGAAAAAATTCAATCAGTTAGGTCTAGGCAGTACACTCCTGATACCAAAAAAGTAATTTTTGCTATGTCTCTTCTTCCAATTGAGTTAACAGTCCATAAAAAGCATAAAACATGGCGGAGGGTCAAGAAAGAGATAGGTCACAGTGATTATATTACAGCAAGTCTTCCAACTCGTGGCTAAAAAGCTAACACTTGACTTCTTTGCTAAGACTGCCATTGTCATCACAAAAAATAATTCCCCCCCTTTCAGTCAAATGCAAGAGTCTTATGACAGGATTTATGCAGTTAAACCATGCTTCACTTGTAGCCTACACTGGACTTAAACAAATGATTGATACTAACCTATAGTTTCAAGGCATATTAAGTCTTCCTTTTATTTTAAAATATGATGTTCTGCAATAGAGTCAAACTCACAAAGTGTGAAAAAAGAACAGGTGTACAATATCTTGTGCCAAAATTTAGATGCTTCTGTCACTCATATATCAGAAATGGCTGAAAATCTGCATTTCAAACTTTCACCACTGTGGTTTTGGCACATGATGTACTATATCACTCAAAAACATAGAGACGATTTTGCATTTGATTCAAGTGCAGGCTGCACTTGAGTCAAATGCAAGTTCATGCAAGTTTCAGCCAAATCGGAGGGGGAGACCCTGTGTCATTCCCTTGTTTGATCCCTGTGTAAGACTATACTATCATGTGGAATGAGTTTACAGGGTTTCTCTCCATGTTCACATGGATCTGCTTTGATTCTTTTTTTTTCCCACTCTTCAAATTCCCCATCGCAAAATTCCCCTGGGCCTTACTTGTCCAATGATTTTATTTCTCTCCCCTTCCAAAGTCTCGCTCCAATAAGAAAAAACAACAACAAAAAGACAGAGGCCAATTTAGGTATATACCTTGTTATTGGATTTATTTCCAGTGTGGTTCTCGATGAAACAGGAACAAAATTAATAAAAATGTTGCATTTGAACCAGGAAAAAAAATTGAAAAAAGATTTGAAAGCATCTGTATGATAACATCATTGAAATTTTGAACTTTGAACTGGAGGTAATACAGACTTTAGTAATACTATAGTACTTGCATCATATTTTAGCTCACCCATGTCAGTGAAAATGTTGTATTTGCCTATAAGTCTTGCTGGCCTTCTGACTACTATACAGGGTGAAGGGAAACTCTCAGATAATCGCCAGGTAGACTGATAGTACTCACAAAACTAATATAGGGATGTGCAATTAGTTTTGGGCGCCGTTGCGTAGTTAATGCATACGGGGCATTGAAAGTGTAGAGGCCGGATGGTAAAATACGAGGTAAAAACGACAACGTGGATGGGTGTCGTACCCGGATTCTTACTCTGATGGGATTTGATCACCTATTGCACATGGACACTGTGTTACGGACCCAAGGCTGGATTGTTTAGAGATCCTCGAGCTGGCTTTTGCTTCTTTGAAGCTGGCGGAAGGGATGTGATGTACAAGAAACTTTGACGGCGCCATACGCATTAACTATGCAACAGTGCCCAAAACTAATTGCATATCCCTATATTAGTTTCACGAGTACTATCAGTCTACCTGGCAATTTTCTGTGAGTTTCCCTTCACCCTGTATAAGGGAAGTGCTCATGGGGGTGTGCATGTCTGGTTCTTGTGCCTTACATGGTGAGTATACTTGGTCACAGGAGGACCATCTTGACTCAGGAAAATCCACTGATATGGGTGTGAGCCAAACTCTGATATGTTATAATCATTATGCTGCAAAACTGCCCACATGTGTTTCAAACTGACAGGTCACAAAAATGAAGGGATTAAGTGATGAACTGCTGTTGTATGATATATTCAGCCATAGAATAGTACTGATGTCACAAGCCTTATATTTGTTACTTACATAGTTGATATTGCTGACAGTAATAATTGTGAACCATTATGATGTCTGTACCATAGATACAGTATAGCAAGAAGGAAGTTGGGAAATGGATTTGAATTCACAACGGTCTTGGTGCACATAAACTACCATGTTTAGTCCAGGACATAGCTGAGGCCACAGTAGAGAAAGAAAATATGACTTGATGGACAGAAGGCAATCAACACCCTGAGTGATATTCAAGAGCTGTTTTTTCTCCATTGGCTTTATTTATGCACACCACATTTCCATGGACCTTGCTTACTCATAATTCTCATTCCTTTCATAAGTCTGTCTCAGAGACCTCCATGGAAACCGGCACACTCATAAAGGTGTCTGCATACCCTCCTGAGACCTGATGTCCAATATATTGGACATCAGGTCTCAGGAGGATACAGAAGGCCTTAGCCCTCCCCTTGGTCTCAGGTCTTGTCCACCAGTCCCTCCTTCAGCTGAATTTTCCACACAACTACACAAGTGACCATTTCAACACGTTTCAGCCTCCCCTAGACCCCTACCCACCTCCCTCTCTATTATACTACTACTTCCTACCAGTCAAGCCCGGGCAATGCTAATTTCCCATCAGATCTCTTCTCCTACTGGCTGGCACTTCAATTCAAGGTGGAGGGCAAGTACCAAAGTATGATCAAAGAAATTTTTCGAAGGGATTAGGTGAGAGATGGAGCAAGCAGAGATGGTTAATTCAAAGGGGGAGGTCAGGGGCTTGTGCCAGGGACTCCTGCATGTATCCTGCTTAACTCTCAGGAATTCGGACTTGAGAGTAAGTGAAGTCTATGGAAACTTAGTAAAAGTCAAAGCAATGTACAGTACATTGCCTTCATCCCCAATGCATAAAATTGTTGAATGCAAATATCTGGACTAAATTATGGTAGTGCCTTTGTCATATGACCATACTTTATGAATCAAGAACATAATATTAAAATGAAATTTTGCTATTCCCCTTCCTTTGGTAATGTGATGATTGAGATTAATTTCAATAACTTTGAAATGTGGACTGTCACATGGTAACACGATGAGTTCTCCATTTGTCCCATAAAATATTTCATAAATAGAGGACCTCTGAATCACATATGATGATATGAGAGTTAAAATTCATGGTCTAAGCAGGCAGTTATTAATAGACAGGGTATGGTTTATGTCAGTCACTTAATTTACAAAAAATTGAAAGCATCTAATGACACAAGTAAATTTATTCCAATGTGCAACATGGGTACTTATAATTTTGAATTTCATTTTTTCTTGAACTTAATGGCTTTATGGCCATTAGTGTGTTTTATGATCCACAAGGCATATTTGAAAGACAAAGACCTACTCTTTAAAAACTCCCTTATTTCTTGATTTTTGAATACCGTACATTGTCAATTGCACATAAATGCCTAATGTAGTTGAATTAATTAATAATAGAAGATTAATTGATGGGCTCAAGAGGACCTTGCGTCTCTGTCATCTTACTTTCTTCTTCCTCTTCTGGGATGGTACGAACGTCACCTTTCATATTACCATAAGGTTGGAATTGGTGATGACTCCCCCGACATTCAGGCAAAGGACCAGACCATGTTCCATTAGCCATGCAAAGCAATCTGGATGGACCCAGAAGTTCCAGTCCGGGAGGGCATGAAATTATCAGGTTGTCTCCTGGCAAATACAGAGACTTGGCTGGTTCAAGTTGTCCACTTGCAAGTGGTCCAGGTGATGGGCAGGCCACTTTGCCTAGAATCGAAACAGCATTATTTAAAAATGAGTGATGCCTGTACGCTGATACAATATCATTGAAGAATGAAAATTCATATAGCAGAGCATGTTTTTTCACAACATACCTTAAAAATATGAGAAAATAATGATCCTTCAACATGCAAGCCTACCTCTTGCCCTATTTGATGTCTGTATGTGACCCTTTATTATTAATTACACTGTCATTCTCTCTCAAAGGCAATGGTGGCAAGATTAAGCTGCAATGTTTTTAGACTTCTCAAAGTGAAGTGATAATTTTCCAAAAAACATAATATTGACCAGTTCAGCTTCAAACAAGAGCAAGGAAGAGGGTATGTAGAAGAGTTCATGCTATTCTACAGATGCAAGCACTTCTTCGGCTATCTCCAATCTAAACGTAGATAATGCTATTCAGTGTGGGCAGCAAATACAAAAACTTGATCATGTTACCCTGGGTGTAGGGTGGTAGAAGAAATCAACAAGTTTTTGCAGGCTGACTGATAAGGTTTTTTTTACATGCTATATGACTGACAGCCTGCAATGGACATAGTGGACATTTTATGCATATCTGTATTCAAAACAAAGTTACCTAACAGTTCAAGTAGCAGAAGCAATAAGGAGTCAACTTGCTAGATTGGTTCTTAGCCTTGAGAGCTGTTACAATGAAAGTGACTTGGCAGTGTGAGGGATGTCTGGAAAGTAATGTCAGATAAATACCATGAAATAAAATCCCCATTGAATTGAAGACGTGTTGAACAGTTATTTCTTTGCATAATTACAGTAATTTGAAGCATCTGTCTCACATGACACCCAAGTAACATATATATGCATAAGAGCCATGCAGAGGTTGCTAGACAAGCATTGATTTTTGACCCCTAGCTTCTACCCCAACTAGGCCTACTCCAGAAAATTAATTATTTGGTGTGACACATTGTTATAGTATTGTATCACTTATGCAGATGTCTCATGTCAAGCATGTTTTATGTTTCGGATTATTTTAAGACATGCTTATGACAGTTGCCATTCCAATCATCTATAAATCTAATACTGCATAAGGGGCAATATTATGAGTACATACAGAATGGTGTAGGTCCAGACCATATTCCAGTATCACTACAGATAGTTGTATCTTCACCCACCAATGCAAAACTATCATCACAGGTGAAATGAGCTGCTTCACCAGCAAGGAAGGTCTTCCTGTTGTCTACTAAATGGCCATGTTGAGGTGGGAGAGGACCTGGGCATTCGATGGCTACAATTATAAGATGGAATAAGAAGGAATGTGTAAAAGTGCCAGCATGAAAGTGAATTAATAAATTATTATTTACGTAAGAGGAATAGGGCATTTGAGCCTATTTGTTAGTGTGAAGCTATCACTCATGGAGTCCTGGGTTCAAACCCTAGTTCTGACACACCTAACAAGGATGTTCTGTTGTTTCCTGCAGTACCTCCAGAATCAGGATGGTTTCCTTTCAAAAGGACAGAGGGATTTCACCCTCCTTACCTATCCTGCTCCTTAAAGAGTGAATGAAGAGAAAAGAAAATAGGAAGAAAGCCTTCAGAATGTGCTCTTATTATTAGTTACTGGTTAATTTCATTTTGGAAATTTTAACATCAGCAACAATCCTGGTAATGCTTTCACTTCATGGTGAGGTTTATCACACTATACCTTTGATTATATGCTGTGCAACATTTTTAAAACTCTTTTTGGAAAATGCCACGGTCCATGGGAGAGTGAGTGGGAAGGGAGGTGGAAGTGCAATGTCTCAAATGGCTATTTTGTGTGTTTCCCCGGTTGGTTAAATTAATGGTAATCCCCCCCCCCCCCCACCCCCCGATGAAATTAGAGTTTTACCCACGTCCACAGGATATGAAATTGGAAAAAACTCAGGCATGTGATGAAAGTTGGGACCCTTCCATCGGTGGTTGCATATGTTACCACAGCACCACTCTGCCTTCCCTTGTTGTGGACTTTTAGGGAAGATAGTTAACCCTTTTACTTCCCCATGAACTGAAGAGTATAAAGTACCAACTTTTTATTCTTAGGTATGGAGAGGAACATGTTACTGTACTTATTTTGGCACCACTTTCGATACTCAGGGGTAAAAGCAAGAAGGTTACATGGAAGGCAGGCATCATCCTGACTGCCTTTTTAGCTATTTATAATCTATAATGTTAAAATCCTTGCTTTTTATGGTTATGCATGCCATCTGATTGGTCTGCCGCATATTGTTACCGCACGCTTCCTATTGGCCCCTGTTCCGAGCATGCGCAATGGGGGGGAGGGAGGGAGAGGAACCCCACAGCTGACTGCGAATGAGTTAACAACACAGGTCGTCTCTCCCGTATTGACCCTTCCCCATGTTCCATCCACACCCATCCCACCACCGCACCGGTTTGGTCACTGCTGGGGATTTTTAAAAATGGTCGTATGCGTGGGTGTAGAAATGTATGGTAATGTTACTATAATTGATCAGACTGCTTTAGAACTAATGGCATAACCACGATTAGAACGCAGAGGTTTCCCTTTTTTCGTTCGATTTGCTGGTAGTCACTTATTAGTCACTGCACTGAAATACGCATTGAGTGTGGGAAGGTACCTCCAAGACCATACTTCCCACCTGTGAAGGCACTGTGCCGATTTAGAATTTCCTCTGCCCGTACACCAGGATCCAAAGTCGATGAGTCATTATCGCCTATTTCGGCAGCCTTGGAAGGTTTACTGTTCCATTATGGAAAATATTATATACTCACGAATACAAGTTGGGGCTGATCCACTCCAAGATCCATCAGCCCCACATTCCACCCCAGGGCGCCCCTCGAGGCGGTGGCTCTTAGGGCAAGCAAACACTGCTCTTCCTCCTACACTGTTGTTGTGTTCAATCGCAGCTAGATTAGGTGAAGGTGGTGGGTCTAAAGATGGACAGCGAACTTCTTCGCAGTGGGGCAGTTCCTCAGACCATTGACCTGATAGAGATCAACTATTGAATACCACAATGAAAATTAAAAATAGATAATTGATATACTACATACCAGTAGCAAGGCATGTAAGATTTGATGCTCCTTCAAGTCTAAATCCCAACGGACAAGCAAATGAGGAACTGTGGCCTAAATGCACTGTACCACGTTGTGATATGCTCATTCGTGTATCATTGAAT
The DNA here is from genome assembly GCA_000934665.2 of Catajapyx aquilonaris. Lineage (NCBI taxonomy): Eukaryota > Metazoa > Arthropoda > Diplura > Dicellurata > Japygidae > Catajapyx > Catajapyx aquilonaris. The sequence goes on from KZ538618.1 coordinate 16,896, forward strand.
TGAAGTGGTGCACATTCTACAGCTGTAATTGGGGTTAATCACTCAATTGTCACAACATTTCATAATGCAGTAACCAACCTTTGACATCAATAGATATGCTATTTGTGAGACCTCTTGGAGTTGAGCATGTGTACACTCCGGAATCATGCGCTTTTGCGTAGTAAAGTGAGAGTCGATATCTCTTGTTACGTTCTTCTGGACTAATAGCCCAACCTGACAGTGATGGTAGAAAATTGAGTCACTCGAATAATGCATTCAGTGAAGAGTTGTGACCTACCACTTGGATATTCCCTGAATGTTGAAGTCCATGTCCAGGTTGGGTTACCAATAGTTCTGAGAAAGAGGCAGTCAAAGTGGAGTATACTGCCAGGGTAGACTATCAATTGCCCTGCAGAACCCACAGCAGCAGATCCAGTTGGAATGTGAAATATGATACTAGGAGGAGAGTCCCCTATGAATGTAATGCATTACAATTAATATATTGCAGTGAATTTGGAGCACTCTCTCAGAGGTATGTTTGGGTTAGGGCATAGTAACGCTCTCACCAGGATTCGAACCTGGGGCCTCCAGTTTTGGTGAACTGTTGCTCTTCCAACTGAGCTATGAGAGCATCAACAAGCCTTTAATGGAGGGATTTTTCAGAGGAAATAGTGTATACTGATGGAATACTATTTACATGACTTTTAATACTGTGTCAGTGTGGTGGACCCATAATAATGAGTTGTGTCATTTGGCAGAGGTGCACGATGTTGTTATTCTTACATGTGCTAGTTGTTTCAATTGGCATCACAATATGGCACACCACACCATTGCTTCCTTGATCAGGATTTTTTTTAAAATTATCCATTGTTCATTATTTCATGATTTTTAAAGTGCCTCTGCCTATTACTGCTCCGTACAGAATACATTACATGATGTCTGGTGACGTTCCTTCATGAGGCACTGTATGTGTAAAAAAGTAGTAATGTGCTGAAACTTGATATTGCATGGTGGCCAATCCCAAGCCTCAAGTTCATGCTGTCCACAAATTGCAGGTTTGCAGTACATGATTCACAACATGAGAGCACTATACGGTATAAAAAGAATGCTGTGATGCATTTATGTGTGAAATCCACAATAGTTTGGGCGTCAGACAACTTACGTACACAATCACCTTAATTATCCCGTGTATTTGGCAATTCCTTCATAGTAGAAGTACAGTACAATATGTGTTGTAGGATTATATCATGCAGAAAATACAAGTACAAATGACAGAATAAAATAAAAATGAACCCATCATGCATTATTAAAAAAAAAATGCAGTACGGTATATAATGAAGACAGATTTTAGTGTTGTTAAGTGGATTTAGGTTTTTCAATATTTGTGTGATATAAGAAACGTATCTCAAAACCTGAAAAGTTGGTGAGCTGTGTAGTTGGTACACATGTAGGAACCCTGCTGGACCATGCTCCATTATGGCATTGTAGGACTGCATTTCCAAGCAATTTGTATAACCCCAAATCTCGGCAACGGGCTTCAACAGCAGTCCCATGCGGAAATTCTACCCCTGCGAAACTCTGAAACAGAACATGTTGATCAGTGGACAAAGCATGCATTCACATAACCTCAAGAAATGAAGGCGTTACCTTTAAACTGACGTTATGATAGGAAATGATTAGTTGACTGGGATTTATATGGAGAAAGCAGCTGCGTAGTAGAGGCTGGTATCGACCATTGTCTGCAAATTCAATAACAACAAAGAATTTATTATTCGCTCCTTGTCGGCTTAGGAAAAGTTGAAATACCCTCTAATCAGCTTGCTACCTTTGTTATTTTCTACCAACCAATCCCATTGAACTCTCTAACGCACTGTTGCATTTATTGTGAACACCATCTGTAAACACTATTCCTCCGGGTGCTCTCTTAAAGCAAACCAACCCCTCTGGATCCTTAAAGGCAGTTAACGCTTTAATGCGAGATTAATTACTTTGATGCGGGTAATCATGCTTCCCAGAAGCAGGGAATTCGTATCCGAGAGACTTAAGCCGCTGCTCTGGAAGCAAGCCGAACCAGTTTGTACTGCACTAATTACGAAGCATGTCTACAGTGTACAACCACATTATTATGATTCGACAAGGTCAGCCACAATGTAATGACAATCTGAATTTCACAGTTCATTCTCTGTGTATCCTAGCACTGAAGGGTCACCCATGTGCCTCTTTTGCTTGGAGGGACGTATGACTTCCAGGATGAACTTAGGACGTTGTTACATTTGGCTTCAAGAATATTTCGTGTTATTTTGTAATAGCACGGAGCGGATCGGAGGTAATAGCGTATCGTTCAGAGCACGCAGATTTCCATAAAATAGGAAAGAGCGATGTTGTTCTATAACACCATAATGTATAGATATGCAGAAGACACTGCAGATACATAATGTGAAGGCCTGATTTGCAGAAATATAAATCACATTTTAATAGAAATTGAGTTAGGCCATGTGTAATATACTTTCTGATGATAAAGTCAGTTTTCTGATAAATCACGGTGTTCTAGAGAAACGTTTGAAAAAATAACGGGCAGTACAGTTTTCAAAGTTAAAACCCACATGCAGTAGGCTACCTGGAAATCTTTCTAATTGACTTTGATTGCTCTGCATTTCAGATCTTCAGATCTACTTGTTTCACTTTTAGTACAGGGGGAATTTTACCGAGTTGCCGTTTTTTCACAAAGTGGATCAAGGTTCCATAGACCCTTCACGGCGTGCTACAACCACCTGTTTCTAGTTTTTCCCGCTTTTAGACTTCGACACGGCCACTGACAGATCGAGAATTTATTAACGTAGACAAATGACCTAGAATACTGCCAATTTCACATTGTGGACTTGACGCAATAATTGGATGCTTAAATCAATCGAAATGTTCTACAGAAAAATGAATTTTTAGACATGATTACCTTCACCATCGGTGCAAAGTGGACCGACCCATTGACCGTCGACGCACTTAATCTTGCACTGTCGACGTTCCTGCAATGGTCCCAAGGTTCCCATGAACCGGATTTCGGCTACTTCCATAAACTCCGGTCCGGAGTCCAGTTCAGTCCCATTCACGTTCAGTTCCGGCGGGGGACATCCTTCACTCATCCACACTTTGAGATCCAATACAAGGTATAAAAGCTTCATTGGGAATATATGCACTTTTCTATATTTTTCCGACATCTATTGCGTAATAGTAGCCTACTGATAGTCGCCAGCAAAAAGTTTTTTTTGTTTGCTCCTGACTGTACTGCATCATATAGCTTTCGGACAGAAATTCTTGGGGTGTATTTTTACTATTTAAAAATTATTTTAAGAATTATCCGATCAAACGACATGATCCTGGGATCGAACCTGCTGCCTTACTCTACTGGCCAGTGTGTTAACCACTACGCTATCCCTAAATAAATTGTGCAAATTATCGCACACACACACACAATCACGATTACTTCTAATTTAGGACAAGTGAGTTCATTTGGAGTGCAGTAATGTAAATTTGCATATTCGTAACAAGGACATTCCATTTTAAGCCTCAGTATAGCGAAACAGGTCAAGTGCTGTATAAACAAAGGCATCTTGACATCACAAATCCAGTACTAATTTCACTGTGCATTTTTGTGTACCGGTACGTGAACACGAGGAAAGAATGCAGTCCGATGGGAAGTCATTCTGCACATTTATAGTCATTTCCAGCACAAAATACGGGACTGCCAGTGACATAAATTCAGCTTGAAGTTGCAGCAGAGCGATAAGGCACGTTCCTAATTACGGCGGGCAAATAGCGAAAATTAGTCTGGATGGGGTAGATGCGGATGGAGGGTTGGTGAGAGCGCTCGGAGAAGTTACTCTGGCTTTAAAAAAAGAACAAGGACAATGTCAACATTGGTATGGGCCTCGTGTTAGGATCGTGACCTAGTTAGGGGGGGCTCTCTGGTTCTCCCAAATCTGACATTTACATTGAGCCTCTAAACTCATGGCCTTGTGCACTCGCTCTACAGCCATTATTAGGATTTATATCTTGCCTCTGCCTTGCATACAGACTGTAACCTAGTAGCCCTCAGTTGAAACAGGACATTAGAAATGTAGGACAATCAATTTAAAATGGTATGACTTGCCTGTAGTGACCGATATGTCTGTAGTCGGAGCGGCGTGAATATGACCCAATGCAGCGAAGAGTAGTGTTAAAATTAGGATATGGCGGGAAATGGGTGTCACAGATCCCATGCTGACTCCGCACCTGTAATGAAGCTGGTTATTGGTGCTGTTTCTGCTGCTGATAGGTGAACAATGACATAGGTCGACAAACACAGATGAAAGTGGTTCTTGCATATCTTTTTGCCGGTCAGAAGTGATACTCTTGTAAATTGGTTAGAGAGATAAACATTTGCGCGAAACAGCAACCATAGCGGTATCGAGGAACAATTTATATAACAGTTTATATTTATAAAATATTTTAATGTCATTCTGTTATTGAGATAAAAGAGTACGGCACTTTTTACGATCCAGCTCGGCACGTAGGAAAACCCGATTAGCATGCTTTATAATTTGTACAGAGTTGTTATAATGGCTCAAATGGACGACTGGCAGTAAAAGAAGCAACCTCATGCTGTGTTCATTAAACAGTGCAATATGAAATTTTAAGTGGAATTTTACTGAAAGGTACTGCACTCTAAGGTGCCGCCAGAAACGCAATGTTTTACACACCACTCGACGTAATCACAGCTCGTGTTAAATTGAAGCACATTGCATTACTCGGGTGTACTCGTTTTAGACAGAAACACACACAGGCAACATCCTCCCTAGATGTTGCAATTTCCGGCGCGTATATGAACATAATAACTAACCTAATGAGATAATTATGTCAGCAAGTTAGTCTTAGGAGGCCTCTTTGAGACCTTAAGTTGAGAGGGGAAATATTATTTAGGAGGAAGGGGAGAGGCGGGTGTAATATTACTAGTACGTCCTTGTTTACGTTTTACATAATGATTTGAATTTTAAATATTTTGAGTCACAAGAAAAGCAGGTCCGTGGAAATATTCACAATTTCCCTGTAAAATCTCATTTTGTAGGAATTAATTTTTTTTCATAAACAAATCGTCAAGTTCTGGTTACGACCAACCCAACTAATAATCTTCATTAATTTCCCTGCAAAATCTGACAACTTCGTGGTAGTTAACAGTATCTATGACATAATATTGACTTGGAGCCCATGCAGTGAATATCGTAACGTTGGTCTAATAAAACCTATTAATATTATTTTCAGAAAAACAAAGTAAACCAACACTGTATTTATAGCACAAGCTCTGACGATACATGCAAACTGAACCCAATTACAGGTGTTCAAAACCAGGCAGCTATTCCCAGCAACAGTTATTCAGTGCGCGGTGACCACATGCACTGTGAAATGAACCTTGCAGTTGCCTAATCACGTGCGTAAATATCATTCAACGCGAAAGGGCAAACGACACGAAACCTACCAATGGGTGACAGGCCACGCTATTTGCACCGGACTGGGTGCCGTCATCACCCGGCGCACATCACAGTAACAAAGAAAGTCACAAGGATAGGTCCAGTCCAGCTACAGCCTCCCGCCCAACTGTACCGCTTTCTATTTTTGGGGGGGTTATAGGGAGGTGGGAGGTGGCTTGCTCCCATCCCGAGGGACTTGCATACTAGACGGATCGATTACAACAATCTACCACTAACCCGCATCTGCTTTTGGGCTCGTGTCATGCATAAGGCCACCAACTATGGGATTGCTATGAATTTTCAAAAAGAAAAAAAAAAGAAGAAAAAAAATAATCACAGAGAGTGTCGATTGTCGATTTGGATGTTCCGAGGGGGGAGGGTTGGAAACAAAATGGGTTCGTTATATATAATGCACATACGCAATTACAACCGATTGAGGACAAAGATTGCGCCTGTGCGGGGGAAATCTGAAATCGTTACTTGTTATAGAGAAAAGGGCTCAAATTATCAGATGGCCTGAGGGAGACTTCTCTGGAAATGGTGCCAAATGGTCTTACCTTTGCAGGTGCTGTGGGTGTGTTTTCGTTGGGAACATAACGTTAGTATGATAAGACAAGTGGAAAAAGACACTTTCCAGATGTCGATCAGAGTTGCAGGAGGGTTCTATAAGTGCTGGTTCTGTTGTCACGAAATGAATTTTAGTTAGGGTTGGTTAGTGTTTCAGTTTGTGGCTTGTTCTGGGCCCTTATGCTGATAACATATTAAAATTATTGCGGAACACGACAAAATCGTCGGATATGTCATTAAGATTAACACCCTATCAATTTTGTGTTTTTGACACGTAATTACAACCATAGAAACTTAACACATAATTTTCAAGGATCAAAATAACACTAATCTCTCAAAGGCCCAAATAAACCCCAAGGTTTCGATTCGCTCCACTGCACTGCACTGCAGTCATTTAGATTAACCTAATATGTAACCTACATTTTCAACTTATTACATACTCAGCACTCAACCGAGAAAAATTCTGGCAATACATATTTATATTCAAATATTGCGGACTGACCTGTCAAAAATTTACTTGAGGATTGCAGTAGTGCATACCACTAGGGAAATATTTGTAAATTGGCAATGCAGTGCATATCAAATGAGACCTTGTTATCCTGCTCTGTTCCCAGCAGAAATTGCTAGCAATAAATCAAGGCCGGTCTCATGTGCCGCGGAAAAAAGGCAATACATTTATTCTTGCGCAACTTGGGCCATAAAACGGCAAAACTTTGCATTATTCCATCCAAACAAGTTTGCGAATGGAGGAAATTCCTTGCGGGCTCCTCCAACGCCCTGAATCCCTTTTATTGCCTTTTGGAAGATTCCATCTCAGGCTCTCGTGCCCGTAGAAATTCTCATCCCAGCAACAGGTGCCAGGGTGGCCTCGCGACAATACCCTAATCCCCCCACCTCCTCCCCTACCACCCACATGTTCCCCTTGTATTGATTGCCTCTATTTCTATACATGTGTACTGCTATGTCCCAAATGTTTAGTTTGAACGGGATCAAATATTGTTGTTTCCATTTTGGAATATAGTTTCGCCACCTGTTACATCGATTTGATTATTTTTTAGCATACTGTATATATACTCTTGTGTACCTGTTTATTATGGGAGCACAGCTGCATTGTGTACGCCAATGTGATGTACATCCTAGAAAACTATGCAAATACATATTTTTTGCTGTGTAGGCTATCTTTGGTATACACTCGGCCTCCATATAGTTATAGACCCTAAGGACACCTAATGGATCGATATCGCGCAAGTTGTGTTCTCTGAGTTCATGACTCTTCACAGGATATGCTTCTGACAGCTTAATTTGCATCCGGGTTGTTTTTCGGTCCAAAGTACAAAAGGCGAAAGTTCGATAAAATATCCCNCCCCCCCCCCCCACTTTTGTCCGCAGCTTCCAAGCGAGCGGTTTAGTACGCTTCTGAGCTTCTGCAAAAAATATTATTTACAGCACCTATTGTGTACAATATTGAGATACGTGACATGAACGACACTAACTTGTCATGAACTCTGAATTCCCTACGTGTGTGTTACCATCACAATGAGCACAATGATTTTGTTGGCACGAATCTAATAATACATTGCCCCAACCCGAAACCCGAAATGTTTCCTTGGTAAGGTATTTAATGACAAAGCGTTCTCTGAGCGACACTCCACGACGGCTCTCATAGTAATTATAGGCTACCCGACCAGCGTTGTGGTATTTAATAGTGCGCAATCGATATGAAGTATTACAGCTTTCAGGCAATAAGAGTCCAGTGAACAACTGGTAATGTTTTCATATTGGGATTGAGTCAAATACTAGAGAAAAAATAATATGCGTTGAAAAACGTTTCTGATTTTAAAAATGATCAGTCTATACGTGTGGTACTGGTATATTATTGCATTTTACCTGCTGTAAATAGCTTTTTTTATGGATTGCACTGGACTATCTGGAGCAATTTGGCGAGAAATGAGGAAGAGACAATAGATGTTCGTGGAAGGAAGTATATCCGAACTTCTCCGATATCGGACACGCAGGTAGTCTGTAAGGTTCAGAGCTATGGTAACACGATTGTATAGCACCAGACATGCACATGGGGAATCAAAGTAGTGTTCTTTGCGACATAGTGCCATTTAGTTATAACACTAGGACAAAATTCCACCCTCTGTCGCACACATGACTATCAAAAATTTTAGCGTATTACATCTCAACTTATTTTTGAGAAAAAAACAAGGCAGCATGTACAAACTGTGCTTTGCGGGTACATTTCTGAATGCTCCAAGAAAGGCTCTGAATATACGTATGTTCTTGGCATGAAATGGATCAATACGCGGTGGACTATATACAGTAATGTTGTTTGTACGACTTCCAAGCGACGATCTTTTTACTCATAAACAAGTAAGCAAGAGCTGTTTTACCCAGCTGGTTTTACCCCAGAATATGTTGCATCACTGTGATCCAATACTTCACACTGTTTTCAGTAAGATTTCACCATATTAACACGTAAGAACATTCAAGTGGAACATTGCAGTTTTTATCAAAAATGCATTCTCCTTTATTTCTATGCCCCAGTTGTGAAGTGAAACAGTGCACAGAATATTAATTTCCACCTACTAATACACAGTACGGTATACATGATAAGTGAGAAACACTGTTCTCAATTTTTGACATGGTCTAGAAAACCCATGTGGAATATTATTATATATAAATATTTGAGCAATGAAGTGACCCTTGCCGAATTCTCATGAGTTATGATAAACGGTGTCCACAAAATGATGGCTGTGACATTCGCACTGACATGATTTCGTTGTGAATCAGTCACATGTTATAGGATAGCACAATAATATCCAACGTGTTTTGTCTGCCTCATGTAATACAGTATAATGTTATAAGCCGAGTTACATTATGACCTATATACCCTGTATTAGATAAAGGGAAAGGGAAAGGAAGGAGTGAAAAACTAATAAGCTTATTGCCCCTTGTAGATGGTGCTGGAATGCCTGCACCCTGAAATAAGCCTTTTAATGGACGGTGTGTAGTTGGCATTCCAGACCTTATCTAGAGGAAATGAAATTAACTTTTTATACCCGTGCCTTTCATTTTACTGATCTCTCGTCGTATCAGCAAAGAGAACTGACACAACACACTTCAGCTTCCCGTTCCAAATTCTCTCTAAATAAATACGAAAATTACCATGACTGTCGGTGTTATAGGTGTTGCGACGACAACTCTGAACTCAAGTAATGGAACAAAGCTCTTCTGTCAATAGCCATTTTGTAGTTTGTAAATCCGGGAATCCGGAGATGGAATAAAGTAACTTGAAAGAGGGAAGATAGGGATTACGGACTATTTCCATCTGCCAGGGAAAGTACATCCTATAGCTACGGAACATGTAAGTTTGAGCCTTGCGCAGACACTACAAGATCTTCCCGAGAATTAATTGCCGGAATCTTGGTACTCTCTAGTTTAAATATCCAAAGCTTGGATTGAGCCCTCTTAAGCTCAGGATATTTTCGGAGCAAGTCTTGTGAACAACTTTCGCATGGCTGATTGCTTCAGAGTGACATTCCTGCGTGCGTGCCCATTCATATGATGATGTATTGTAATCGTGGAAGAAACAGGCTCGTAAAACCTGAGGCATCGTTACGGCAAAATTAATAATAATATGCAATCAGTATGAATGGGAAGCGGAAACCGTCACAGGCAGTTTGCGTATTCGTGTCCGTAAGGTATTATTTGACGCCCCTATACACCTGTATGTACGCATGTTTTATGGCTGCCTTTTGTTTCGGTGAGCGTGTTCAATGGTTTCCTTGTCATGTGAGTTCATTTCCCCCGTTTCATGTATGCATGGTTCATTATGAGTAATCCGCCTTTGCTATTTGAAATCCGACGCTATAATTTTTCTTCCTTCCAATGAAAAGTAATGTTCCTGGAATTTACCAAGTATGCCCATTTACATGACGCAAGTAGGAACGGTCAGCCAATCAAAATGCTCTCCGCTGCTACTTTCTAGCAGAATGGAGCATTCTGATTGGCTGACCGGAACGTCGTTAGGACCGTCATCGTGTAAATGGGTATTTAATCTATATTATTAATACCCGACTGTCGCCGCACCGTATGGCCTACAGCGTTGGGAGTGGTCTCAAAATTTAGCCCGCTTTTTCTATATTTGCAAACCACATTTGCTTTTTGGAAAAAGTGCTGAGGGACTTTGTCAAATGCAAAATACCCCAAAACCTTTTAAATAGCCAGCTCCACGGAATTCCCATTTTCGCCGCTCGGCGCTCAGGGCGCCACCTCCTGGCAGGTGGCGACTCGCTTACTTCTGAACTTTACCCCTTTGCCGTCGGATGTCGCTCCCCTCCCTCCCGCTCTCCGCTGCACTTACCACACTAACCACTTTTACTTTTTTTTCCAAATTTTGGCAACTGGACCCTAGTATTTCTTTAATTGTTGAGTTTTTATATATAATTTATCCATTTTTATTAATATCAATATTGAATAACGCGATAATATCCTCGGCTTGGTCGAGATTATTAAAATCTGTGAATCATAGAGTTGCAATATTATTCATTGTAACCTTCAGCGCTTCCTTCCCGCTTCTGTCCATAACTCAATCGCGATGATTGAAGTGGGAAGGAAATTTGATTGGCGTGCAAAAAACCACGTGACGAGACCACGCCATGACATTCAGTGAAGATAAGACGTGTTCAGAATATATTGTTTTGCGACCTTATTTTATGTTTTAATATAGACTTCGTAAGAATTGAGGTTAAACTGACGTGGGAGTTGCCTACAGTAGATACAAATGAGGATTTCATGAATATAGAGTAGCTTGGAACAGACAAAACTCATTAGTAAATGTGGAGCGAGGCATGACTTTAGGGACATGGAGCTATTAGAGATTAACACACATGGTAGCTATGCAGGTACGGTTTAGGGTCACAAAGTTGCTTCAATATACGTGTTAATTTCTGAAAAATGGACTCATCAGGTATTAAGTGGCCAGTTTTTGAGGAGCACGAAATAATAAGTTAGCGCGTAACACGCGGCATATTATGATATGCAGTGAAATATAATTTTCGAGAATCAATTTGCTATACTGTGCCGTACATTATCATGCAAAACCTATTTCGAACCAGTCATGAAAGACCTAGTTATGCAATCTAGGAACTTCCGATTCCACGACTGAAGTCATCGCCACAAGTCACGTAAGAACCACGGAGTCAAGAAGGGGTTGCAACACTGTCTCGTACATTTTGGACACAGCCAACAATTTTTTGGGGAGGCTGCATATCGATTCGACGGAAAACCGGCAAGCTTTGTCCGCCGACACGCAAGATGGCAGTCCAGATGATCACATGAAGGTTCATGTACGTGCATGTGTAGAGACAGTAGACCATACTTATGTGGCTCTCCAGCTCAACACACGTCTAAAAGGAATGGGGGTGTCCATTGCTTATCCATGCGTGTGGTGATTGGGTACGTCTCTAGGGGGAGACGAACGAAAAAAAAAGAGATAACAAACCAAAGTGTATTTGCACGTGAAACCGCTTATTTACGGTCGGGCCTCACACCAGGTGAGTTTTGAGCACATGTTAAATTTTTTAAAATATTTTTGACAAGTACTTTGCACCACGTGTATCAATGCACTGCAATTAGATATCGATAAGTTACGGCCAGTTGACGGATCTGAAGTTGTTGACTTGCAGAATCGAAGTGCAATTAACAGACACTGTACAGTATACGGTTGTCAATTGTAATTAGTAGTTCTGCTATTAGCAAGCATTGCGCGCTTACAATTCGAACACCTGAATCTTTACGTTGATGAACGGTATGTCGCTTTGTAGCTTACCCGAGTTCTATATTAGGTTATACAAATGTATTGCGAATATAGCACAAGATATCGAGCGACACCCCCCGTCCCCTCCCTAAATAATGTTCGATGCATGAATGACATCGGCTAAAAAATTGTCCAAATCGCTGATCTTATAATAGGTTCTCAATGTGTGCACCAAAGTTTACGTATGACCTTACTCCTTCTATAGGGAAGATTTTGAGTGCTATTTGCTTTGTGTGTGACGGTGCGGTGGTTGACACCAGCCTGAAATTGTGCTGATGCCTGGTGCAGTTCAGACATGTTTGTGAAGTATACCTGTACTTTCCTCTCATTAGCTATGTTAGGAAATAGGTCAAGCAAATACGCCGGCTGTTGTTCGAAAACTTCTAATTAGGTAAAGGCCAATGATTGATGACGTTCTCAGGTTTTACCTTGTTTATTTACGGAATAATAGCATACATGGAGTCCTGTTGATTAGGGGAACCGAAAGTGTTGCTTAGTTATCAGTTACAAATTACAATAGCTCGTTACTCTGGTATGTTCGCGGATTTTTGGAATGAAGATGATGTGGACTCAAAAAAGACCGTTTTTACGTTATATAGACCTATACTAGCCAGTAACTTACCTGCTGAGTATTATAGGCTACGTATATTATACCTAATCATGAGTCATCAGAGTTGATTTATATATCTTCACATTTTACTGGTTGTTCAATCTAATTTTTAAAAGCAGTAGTATGTCAATTAGATAATAATTATACTCTCCAGATATGCAGCCTTTTCACGGGTTTAATACTGCAAGACGGGAAGTAAAATGCTGAAACCAGTGCAGTGGGTGTATGATTTCCACACTGATTTATTTGTCACTTGAAATAGCACTCTGGTCACCTAATTAGTTATTCTCCAGTTCATATTCGTCATTTTACTGCAGTAATGACTCACCAGTTAAGGAATTAGGAATTATTGATATTATATAGTTTTATCAACTCAAATTCAGGAGAAAATCTTTAACGTTTTTTACTACTGTCACGAGCGAAAAGATGGATGATTGGTTGCAAGTTTGATTGTATAATTGGAGAAGCATAGGCAACAAAAATATGTTAGGAGGTTTAATTATTGGTGTTCAAGTGTGATCTTGAGTTCTGTACAGTAACGTCCTACTACATAATGATATCTCCCGGCGTTCCAAAGATTTTTTCAATATTTCCGTAACCAATCGTCTGCATCTTTTTGCTTGCAATGCTGGGTGCATAAGAGGAGATTTATCCTTTTTTTCATGCACCGGTCCTAAACCGCTGAAGAAAAATACCAATCATCAAAGTGGATTGCTAAGTAACATGAGTCACCCGCTTGTGGAATAATTGCGCACATTTATGTTATGAGCTTGGCATATTTTAATAGTTTCGTCATTAACCATTTGTAGTGAACGCCTGAATGCAATCGTTTCTACAGCATATTATTCTTATGCATTACACTGCGATATGTAAGGCGTGATATTTCAAGGTCTGCTCACCTTCCAATGAAATGTGACTGACGTGGAAAATAACAGAATGGCAATAGTATACTGTATGTCACTGAATTGTATCGTATAGGGCAGGTTGAGCAGAACAAATATTTTATTCAAATGGGGCATAACAGGGGTGCTAGGAAAGCCTCATGGCAAACACCTGAATTTGCCCCTAGATAACAAAATTCAGGGAAAGCCTGAGTAGGTATTAGACTCTATCTCCGCAAGAAGGGATAGAATTCGAGCTCATTTGCTCCTCTCGCGTATAATTTTTTCCCCAGGCTAAGATAACTGCACCTGTCTGTAGCGGACCCTGGATATAGCGGAAATTTGCATAGTGCCAGCATAGTGCCGAAAAACATTGCGGTCTCGGTAGCGAGGTAGGATTTTCCACGTATAACTTATTTGTCGGATGTACAGTGTGTTCCAACTCAATTGTCCGTATAGCGACGATTAGCGACATTTTGTCACTATACAGGGTGTATCTGAACTCAGTGCCCCGACGTATATGACTGCCTTCCTAGCCACCAGAGGATCGATTTAAGTATAGGAGTCATATGTCTGGGCAGCCTCATTACTGAGATACACTCTTTAGCGATTTTTGCCTAATCGCTCCTTCTGACTTTTAAATAGAATTTTCTGGTGTAACTAGCCAAAGAGGCCTTACCACCTGTGGGCAACAAACCAACAAAGTCCCGCCCCCAGACCTTCCAGAGCCTTCTGACTGGGGGAGGGTTCGATGGGTGGCCTAACCGACAGGATATTTTGTACTACATGTTTGCGGCCAATTATCTCCGTAATGCGGCGGCCATACATAATGACTCCTATACATAAATCGATCCTCTGGTGGCTAGGAAGGCAGTCATATACGTCGGGGTTCAGATACACCCTGTATAATCTGCTTATTTTAACGTTACTTTCAAACAGATACTTATAGCAGTTGCCAATGCTAGATGATAGTATCAGGTTGAAAGTTGTGATTTACCCCTTTGGCCTACTAGCACCTGATTATGTCAATGGCTATAGACCCATTTTGAAGTCTAGACCCCCCCTCCCTCCTGTATTAGTTAAAAAGAATGACACCATTCGACATAACATTAAAAGCTAGTATTTTGATAACCTCAAAAAGTAGCTCATCCAAAATAATTTAAAAATAATCAGCTAAATGAGAGAAAATCACTAACTACTGCGGACAATTCAATTGCAACACATAATAATATTATTGAAAACACGCAAATATTTCCATTTGACTGATAAATAAAGTAGACATTCTTGATATACGCCTATATGTTGTGCAGCGGTTTTAACAAAACAAACACAATCTGGGTGTGGCAAGTTGTCTTCTAAAAAATACCATAGGCCTACAGACTGATATGGCGCACATTGTGAAATATTAATTTCATTCGTACACATGTATATCATATTCATTGTCGTCATTCCCCATAATAGTCAGCAATAATAAAAGGGTGGCGTCAGATTATTAAAATGATGCTTATTAAGAATCTGTAATTAACACAATTCAGTGCTGAGTTTTTTCCACTTCCGAGGCCAGGACCACAACTGTCCCACAATTCCGGTATAAATCTGGAGCAGCCGGAAGCACACATGTCACGGGAAAAGTAGCGATCAATTCTTGACTGTGTATTGTAACCTTCGCATTAACAATTCATAGGCGGCCAGCAGGCCGGAAAGCAGAATATTTACAAACCCTCTTACCTGTAGTAGTGTTACAAGTGCTTGTCCAGCGTTGGTAGGCGGACAGCGTGACAAGGAGCCTCATCCATGTTGCCTGTGCCCTTTTCTTCTGGTAATTATTTCTGCATAATTTGAATTGCACCGTGATCCTCTCATGCTCATTACAGCTTGGCTTTTAATGAATGGAGCACTTGTATATATCCGAGCATAAAGGTTGCATAGGAGGGTAGGAACGTTGAAGTACATTCGGTTTTTGGGGCAATGCTGAACTGCAGGAGCTTTTTTTGTGTGGCTGTTGAATGTAATTATGGAACTCGCTGGAGTAGAAATTAAATTTTTTGTGGGGTAAGAGAGATTCAGAAATAAAATGCGGATCATCTTACAGTGAGGTGTTTAAAACTTGTTCGGGTGTCGTGTTTTTTTTTCGTGTCGCATATTATTTTGTGCTCGGATATGGGGATGGTTGATATGGAATATTGGAGATATTTGTGGTTGATGTAGGATGGTATGATTTTCACTTGTTGAGGGACCAAAACACTTGTAGGCCTGCCTCAAAACACATCGCTTTAAATTATTTAAGTGGTATCTAAAATGATTAGGAAACAATGCCATATGTCGGGCAGTTTTTTATTGTCTGAAAATGTACACTCAAAAATATAATTGGTTTGGTTCAATTTGTCAAGTTATTTGGAAACGTGTTAGTGCGAGAAGTTGCCACCCAATTATGTTTACTCGTCAGTTAAAATTTTAGTAGAAAACCACCCTATTCTAAGGAATGTTTCTCTTTCATTTTTGTGAATATCATTTTCTTCTGAAAATAATTCAACATGAGTCAGGACAGTGCTGCAAAATTGTAGGAAGAAGCTCAAAATGATGCCATTTGAGATTTAACTAGGCTGATCATTTGAAGTTTGTATAAATCGTATGTTTTAAACATGTGTTTATGCTCTCCTTTATCCGACCTGTCGAAATTCTTACCAGCAGTGCCGGTAATTTTGTTTCATTAGGTCAGTACAAATACGTACAATATTTTGAATGAAATAATGAGATCGAATGATAATTATGAATGAATAAATTGTGAATGAATGAATGAAAGTAATTATCTTATGCCACGTATACCACATAATATTACTGGGAATTGTCATTTCAAGAAGTGCTTGCTACAATATGGACAAGGCTGAATTACAATGGATAGATTTTGGCTGACACACAAGAGCCTTAACATTGCGATGTTTCTGAAAGCAATATAACTTAATCATACCATTTAACGCATCCAGCTTTCTTGGCGATGAATCACAGTTTCGGTAATAATATTATTGAAGCTCATTTGCATATCGAATATTGCACAAGCTTACCACTTGCGGAGGCCAGGCTGCAATTCTGTAGCTATTTTGTAACTGAGGGTATAGAGTATTTTTCCTGAGGCTGCATCTGTTGTGGTCTTCGCCATATACCAGAAAGTATAGTCAGCTGCATGTAGGACCATAATATTATTATCAGGAAGTCTGCAGATGTTCTGGTGAAATCATTACGTATAGTTCATTTTTTTTGTATAGGACATTGGAAATGTTCCTGGTACCACGGGAAAGCTGGATGCAATTGATCCGAATTTCAATCTTGTAAGCTAACTCAGAACAGCTGCTTATTTATTAAGCTAAATTATTGTGATTTTGGTTTCATATTATTGACAATGTTTGCTTATACATCAGTAGTGTTGTCAATGTAACCCCTTGTTCACTTATTCTTCAGGCCAGCAGGTGGTGAGGCAGTAGTTATTGGACATGTCTGCAACTCCAAGTGTCAACCAAGAATCTGGTACAGGTAGCACATTACTCATCCCAATGGAACCCATCAATCCAAGTACCAACAAGTTGCCATCCAGATTTGGAGACCAAGTTGTCATAGGAGGTAAGCACATTCATATTCAGTGTTGCTATATAATCAATCCGTGATACACTATAGCGTAGACCTATCGGTTTTGAGGTCCATGGAATGAAAATGCTTAGGAAATGGGAGGATCCCGACGGGATTATTATCGACGTGCCACCCTGATGCATTCTTGTTAAAAGCACGAGGTATTATTTCCTATTTTTAGAAGCCTTTTACGCCATGAGGTAGTGGTTTCGTTTAGGTGTCAAACTTGAGTCACGTCAGATAACATTTTTGAGAAAATTGACATAAAATAATTGGGAGAAATGTGAGGCACGCCCGAGAAAAACAGTCTTATAGAACAGCTTTGTTCGTCTGTGGACAGGTATCAGACAGACAGACAGAGCCGTGCTATAAGACTTTTCGATTTTCGGGTTCCCGGTCCACTATATCATCCCCTTCCCCCTGGCTGCCCCCTCCTCCCACCGCCCCTTTCCCCCACTGCCTCCTACCCATGACCGTCCATTCTCCCCAGACTGTCCCTTTCCCCCTGACCTACCAGTCCCCTCACCGCCCCCTCCCCTAGATCACCTTTTGCCCCCTCCCTTCTCCTACCCCCTGATACCTGATACCTGTCCACAGACGGACGGACAGAGCCGTGCAATAAGACTTTCCCCAGACCGTCCCTTTCTCCCCAACCTACCAGTGCCCCCAGTGCCCCCTCCCCCAGATCACCCTTTCCCACCTCCCTTCTCCTACGCCCTGATACCTGATAGGCCTATACCTGTCCACAGACCGAGACAGAGCCGTGCAATAAGACTTTTTTCAATTGATGAGAAAAGTCTAAATGATGGGTTTGGTAGGATATATTTCTTAAAGGGGAAATTGGCAGTCTGAGGGTAGGAGGAGGGAGGGGTAGGAGGAGGGAGGGGAGAAACGGTAAGTCCACTTTTGGCCGAAAATGAGTTATGGATGGTTTCAGTTTCGGTCCCAGTCCCGTGTCGGACGTTGGGGACAATAGCAGTAAGCATGAAAAAGTCTACTCTAATCACGCTCACGTGATTTGCCAATCTTGTTCTTATGAATGTTCTGAGCATACAGAGTGTTTCATAACCATTCGACAAACTTCT
The DNA here is from genome assembly GCA_000934665.2 of Catajapyx aquilonaris. Lineage (NCBI taxonomy): Eukaryota > Metazoa > Arthropoda > Diplura > Dicellurata > Japygidae > Catajapyx > Catajapyx aquilonaris. The sequence goes on from KZ538618.1 coordinate 34,961, forward strand.
AGGGTTCACTTCTGCTGACCCCGGTATAGCATATAACCACTATCATAACATTTGCATCTCGACATATAATTTTATGTCTCAATTCATGACGTCTTTCAAGGGTAAACTTTACGGTATTGCAGTGATGGTGCGGTATACCATTTCATACCCTTCCCCCTGACGCTGACTGCCGGGTTGGCGAGCAAGTGTGGCGTCTGCGGCATACTAAGACTCTGATACCGCATGGGACTTGCACATAGTTCACTGCAGAATATGCGGTTAGGCCTCTACTGTAGATCTACTTTAGCGAAAGGTATACCGTGGGTTTTACTGCATCTGGTCATTGCATATTTAATATTATTTGGCGAGTTGAAACTCTCTCATTTGAGTGGGTTTTCACTCTTTCTCCACTTCAAATAGAACCTACTCCTTTTGAGTGAAAACCTTCTCCCAGTAAACTCAATTAATTTATTATTGAAGCAACTTTTCGGCAATTTGAGTCAAATATTTAGTAAAATTGACGGACAAGTTACTGTGTAAGAATAGCCTTATCGAGCCACTTGATATTATGCCGGAAATCACTGGGTGTGGTATACTTACCAAGTGAAGAAAGGGTGAAAAAGAAATCAAAATAAGTTGAAGATCTGAAAATGCAGAACGATATGAGTCACAGTGGACTGATTTCGACATATGATGGTTGGAAGATTGAAGATTACACTATCAAATATAAGGTAATGCTATTTCAAACCTTTCTCTGCGAGACCAGTAATTGATATAACAAAAAAAAAACTAACTGGACCGACAGTGAGAGCCAACGACTATACTAAACAGTGCCTAACTCAATTTTGACCAAATTTGATTCTGATCATTATGCACATCCAATCGTCATATAACTTAGTAGAGAGAACGGCATGCTTCGAAACAGCCGTGTGATTTACACAGGGCATTTTAAAAATCCAACATCATGGCATTGGCTGTCACATCATAGTCGAAGTTGGTTTAATCATGTAGCCTATAGACACTTTGCCTAGCCGAGTTATACTTTAGATTTTTGTATAACTCACTTTATATAGGGCTAAAATGAGAAAATGCAATTTTGATATTTTGCTCCCTCAAAGGCACTTATCTTATTATTAATAACACTCCATGTCCATAAAAATTTCAATGCCTGGAAACCTCAGAATGAATGAGATATTACTTGCAGCAGAAAAAAACGCTATAGTAATTCGCGTGATCCTTTCCGATTACGAGTCTGATTGAAATCTGATTATTTAATGTCCTAACCGCTACAACTCTATACCAACCCTGCTGGCAAGTGATCTGTGCAAAGTAGCGCGTGCAAGATTGTGAGGTGGAAAGCATGCCCTGCAAGCATCAAATCTGGGATCTGATCCTTACAGTAGGCTATAACGTGTAAACCAAACTAATCCAACATAATCTTGGATCAATATGCAATATATAATATATAATTACAACCTAAGGATTCTATATCTGATGTTGCAACTGGACACCTACACCAGTTTCGCTATATGGACACCGTGGACACGGGAGTTACCTAACGCCTTGTTCACCACAAATGTTCCTATTCGACACAGCTGTGCGGTATTATGTCATGAATGAATGCTACGTGCTCTGATTGGAACTTGGTAGATGGATTACAGGTGCTTTATTTAAGCAGAGAGATATTCTTGGCTTGTTTTCAGGTTGTAGGGACCCCAATCAAAGTCTTTATAGGTAATGTGCTATTTTTCTTCTTCTTTTGGGAATATGAAGCTGAATGAGGCATACAACTTTAAGATTAATTTTGAATTATCAAAATACACGAACAAGAATAATAGTTGAAGGCATTGTACGTCACACTATTACGTTAGGTTTATATCCTCTACTTTGGGGCATGCCATGTACGGTAAAAACACAATTTAATTATACTGTATTAACATTTGCATATTTAAAGGTGTAATATGTACAGCTGTTTTGCTATAGTAAAGGTCTAAATCAGTGTTCACTAAAATTTAATTAGCGGCATGACAGAAAATATTGCCACGATTCTTTTGAGTAACGCCGTGCTGCTTACAAACCACATTGACTCTTGTACGTACTGTGCAGTACACGTGGTGTTTTTGTGATCGCGAAAATTTTGTTCACGTGATCCTGCTTGCGTCTGAAGGTGATTTATTTATGCGTACTCTACTTATACCATACAGTATCATACAGTGCGGTCACTATATTCTTTGCGATAACTGCTAAAATGATACCGCATATGAATACGTATTGCAGGAATCTCTGTGCAGTTGATAAAGCCTGAAGAGTTTTTTTTTTTAATTAATGCTTAAGGCTCTTCATTCAATCAGGCAAGGTGCCTGGACTAGTTGCAGAATTGGCAAGTGAAAAAAGAAAAGTGACGGTTTCCGGAGTTACACGCATTTCTCGATTAAATCGTGTCAAAAGTGGCGATAAATTATATTACAAATTATTGTATGATATCATCCAGTTAGAGGTCCGACATTAAAATTAATCTTGAATGAATATCGTACATTTTTATTGGAATGTCTGACCCATAATACCTTTCGATGAGACAAATGGAGCGCATCGGTCTTTTACCAGCAAGCTAAGAATTCAATCACTGCTATGGGCATGCTCTATGAATATTGCAGATGGTGCAGGGAGTGAAAGGGAAACATGGGAGCCTTTTACAGGATAGTTTATGCCCGACATGATAGTCCCCATTTGGGAAGAGGGCTGACATGTTACGGGAAAAGTCACTCCGAGAGAATGGAAGAGCGAATCTGTTCAGGAGTTTTTTTTTTTAAAAAAAAGAGAGAGTGATCGTTAAAGCCTGAATAGTTGCAAAAGGTGGAATCTTGCAAATCCTTGAATGGAGCTTACAATATCAACTGGTATAAATACTCACGATTTTTGAAAGGTGATATTAAATGTAGTCTGAATAGGGGAGCATGGTGGTATAGTGGCCAAAATACAAGGTCTGGCCAAAATAGTGTCTATGCTACTGGCCGGGAGGTCCGGGGTTCAAATCCCGTCTCCGTCACTTCTGCTTGGTCACTTTTCCGCTTTTCACCCGACATGTCCGGGCAGAATATATTGCACTCCCTTCTCTGCCAAGGGCTAAGAGAAAAGGTCTGGTATTTGAGAGGGTCAGAAATGACTACAAACCGATTAAGAGTGCCCTCCCTTGGGAACTTCCCCTTCCTCCTAAAAGGGCCCATGGCCCTATCACTGGGTAATACAAAAAAAAAGTAGTCTGAATGCGTCCTTTTTACACAAAAAAGGTATTTTTGAACAGTGTTCCTCGATTTCAGAATCCGCAGAAAGTCACCAATTTGATTGTCATGCGGCATGAGGCTTTTACAAGTGTACAAGGTGTTTCAACTTTTTTGTCCGAACAGTTATCGGAAATATCGCACTAACCTGCTACTTTGTATGCAGTTATGCCACTTCAACCTAAGATTCGCAGGGAATATTCCCCATTCCTCCGACAAATCGGTTGCAAGTCACTGACACTTACAAAGTAGCAGCTTATAGTGCAATATTTCCGATAACTGTTCGGACAAAGAAGTTGAAACACCCTGTATGTAGACTATACCGATTGTACGTAGTAGCGCAAACTTTTAAGGCTTGGGACAAGACGGGATAATAATAATACTGTACGATATGTTGCATGTTCTACGAGTAAAGTGATACTCAATATGCCAATCGTAATGTAAATATTCGGTCTTATTTACATAATTTTCTTGATAGAGCTGCACTTCCTTTGTGATATTGCTGTTATTATGCATATACTCATATATTGAACAATTCATGCCTACAACCATACTTGTAGAAAGTTATTGTCTTTGCTCGACCCTTTAATATTTCTGCAATAAAATGTGTGTGTCCGAAACGCTTTCCAGTAAGACTGACATTGACACCTCTCCACGTAGAGTACGGCACAACTGGGTCTTCAATCTCCAAATGCATTTATCGTGTTCGTATTCACCTACGTTCCTATACAATCCGTTCAACACAAGTTAATTGCTAACTTCAAAATGCATTTTAAATAAAATTAGGTTATTCCAAGTAAAAATTACTGCGACTTAGAATACTAACACTATATTTATATTATAAAGTTTATTTTTGTTTGGTCTTCGCGGTTCACATTCCGATACGGTAGCGCGGTAGGCCATATGGCTACACCATCTAGTAATCGAACGAGCAACATGCTGTAAGAAGTTCCGTTGAAAACGTGGACAAAGTATTCCGACGAATAAGGCTCTTTCCACTCAAGCGCTTTCGGCCGGTTATTCCAATACGTAACGATCGAAATAACACATATACAGTACAGTCCTGTAGCGCTTATGTTAATAATAACTTAATAAGTTACGTTGAATTTTGAAACATTTCCATGCTTAAAACGTAAATAATGGTGATACAGTATATGAAGAAACATGATTATGACACCTTTTTATATGCGCGAAATACCGTTGCTTCATTGTGCCATATGGGTGATAGTATGGTGTCAGTGTGATAGTAAATGATTTTAATAGAAAACATATAGCTTTAATAGCGGCATTAAAAAGCTACAGCACACTTCATTATGACATAACTTACTACTAGTATCTATACAAGTACAGTAACATGTAGGCAACAGTAGCATTGTGTCCAGTTCTCTCTGGCACGCTATTTTGACCTCAACTTCTTGTCGATAAGAGCCATGTGGTACGTAGGAGGGTGGGTCGTTGTCTTCCTTGACCTCCTGGTCACGACACAATGCCCACTGGGCGTATTCAAACCTCCCGGTATGCAACCAAGCAACGCGCTACCACAACCATGAAGACGCTATCAATTAGGGTCATGTTTGTCAAATTGCATGTCGCGTGTTGTAACCTTCTGTTTCTATAATTTCTCCGGAGCGAAGCATTGTTTTAATATCAAGCATTGTGGCCAACATGGCCGCATTGAACTATATCGATTTGTGCAGAAACTTATTGGATCAATGGCTATTTAGCCTTTCTACCAACCCAAATGGACCTTAATCGGTCATTAAATATGTACGCGTATGGGTGGGTGTGTGTGTGTGTGTGGTTGCAGGGTCACCGTTTGCAAGATATGTGCCTCTGCGTATTTTCCTACGCACACGAATACTGGGAATGGCGTATTTTCGAAGTGGAATCAATAAATTGTAGGACTCACATCTTATGTGACCAAGCTTATGCGCACTGCATTGTAGCTTAGTTATTAATGTTTCCTATTTAATTCACGCACGTTTGTCTGGTACAGTCTGGCGCATAATTTCTATGTTTATCAAGTATTCGCACATTTTAATTTGAGTTAATAACTCAAATGATCAGCCGAATATTGCTGAGTATTTTTTTTTTTGTTGCAAATTTTATTTTCACCTGAGGTGATTTCGCTCACTTTTATTGAGTGAGGTCTTGACTTGGCGGAATTTTTTGACTTATGTTTGAGTAAAATCGGGATGCGAATGTGTGTCAATTTTCTGAATTTTCGATGCCGAGTTATAACTATAGAGTTGTACAGAACCGAGCTGCCTGAAGCGTCGTCACAATATTCAACTTCTCCTTTTGTGACTTGTTCTTCCAACCGCAAATATCGCAGTTCCTAACTTCGTCTCAACTCCGTCCTCTTGGATTTACTAGCAAATGGAACTGTTCTACACTTGGCCACCATCTCGAAAACGCAATTTGGGCCAGGTCACAAGCAGGCCTCATGCTTCTGGGAACTGAAGAGCATTTTTTTTTCCACATAGATTTTTTTTCTTCAAAAGTGCAAAATAGTCACGCTGGAGAGCAGACTTCATATTAATACTTAGCACTTGTTATTACGTTTTTTAAATTATGATACTATACGTGAACTACTATATGCATGTCTGTCAGTTGCTAAAGGCTCAGAACTTTCAGAAAGTTGTAACGAGGCGCCTTTATGCGAGTGACGGACTGGTTAGTTAGCGGGCCGACAGGTGGCTGTTGCGTCCTTGTTCATTCTAGTTCCAAGTGTATTGTACTGTAATACAATCATTGTGCATATATAGCTACCATGGTTCCTGCTCACCATGACGAAAGGTCTGCTTTGGACACTGTTTGCCTTTCGCTCGTAATGGACATTTCATTCCAAGTCATAATGGCAGGGGAGTTGAGTCTAACAGGAACACTGCTAATATTTTGATGGTATAGGAAACGTGTTTCGCAACAGCCCTTGCTAGACGTTATGTTACCTATGATTTTTAGTCTCTTTTAAAAATATGCTTTAACGGTATTATTGGTGCAAGTTTTGAGCCATGTAGGTTTTCGTTTATATTTGGCGCATTTAAATCTTCTGTTTATAAAAACTAGGCTGAAATGTATTTAAATAACTTAATATATGCACACTGACTTAGCAATGAATGACACTGATAACTGGGGCGGCACAACGTTTTCCACCGTGTACTGAACCTCAATCTTGCAGAACATTTTTATCCCGATGAATGCAAATCTATTCATAGCACCATACAGTCATAACTAACCCATGTCAGTATTTAATAATAACTGAATTGCTAAAAATATCAAGTGGAGCAGCCACTTTTCATCACAACAAAGGAGCGCAACTTCCTTAGAAATGATTTATATGTAATATAATTACTTGGACATTATGACGAGATTAAAGTCCCCTTTGTGAGTAACCACTTGCCACGGAAATTCAATGGAATTTGAGACCCATAAATAGAATATTTCCGCACTACAAGATTAACTCGTCAGCCTCCGTTTATAGCCGAGGTTGAACTCGATTCGGTGGAAGATTATGATAGTTGGTGTAGAGGAAAAGGGAGCAGGAAGATGCGCAGGAAATGAAGCCCGAGATTAGAATGGCTCCATGGAGTGGCACAGCTCTCTTTACTGGACACGGATTATCTATAGCGTCCGCTTTCATGTCAGAGATTTCTCACAGATTAAATGTCACACGACCCAGTAAGTTTCTTTATTACTGCATGACAACATTCAGATCCAAAACCAAACTGAAGGAAAAATTCGTTGTGTAATTTTCTAATAATAAAAGCGGTCATTACGTAATGCAGTGTACATTAAGGGCGTCACTATGATACGAGACATGTGCTCGTAGGTTCGTCATGAAAATGTTTGCTCGATAATATAAAGTGGGTCAAGCATTGGGCAGCGGATTACTCCGAGCTTTTTGCATGCCTGAAGTGTTCAGTACTTAAATTCCCTGGAACCCTGTGGCTATGCTTACGACGGATACGTCATTATCTCAAAACGCACATCGGTGAATTGGTGTTTGTTCAGGATACTTGTATGATACTGTATGTCCCCTACTAAGATCAATAATTGTATAGGTCTATGTGACAATATGTAGGGACATGCACTAAGGGGAGGTAATGTATCTGCAATTTCTAACATTAAATTATTGGATACGTTTTATACCACTTTTTTATTTAACTGTACCCCATTATCGGGCCCTGGGCCCTTGTTAGGGGAGTGGGATACCACCATTTGTTTGGAACCATACACTGGATGTGTTTAATTGTTCCAAGGGTAAGTAGGAGGGGATGTGCAAAGTGCTAGTGCAATGTCGTATATTGGTCATTTTGTGAACTCCCCCGGGTGGATTAGTCTAGCGGAAATTTCCACCCGAGACGAAGCCAGAGATGGCCCAACTCTGCACGAGAAGAAGGGGG
>KZ538618.1:42636-58533 GCA_000934665.2 Catajapyx aquilonaris
GGAACCCCGGGCTGGGATCGAACCCGGGACCTTAACATCCGTGGGCGCGTGCGTTACCGCAGCACCACTCCGCCTCCCCCTCGTTTTATACCACTTACTTTGACAGTGACTGAAAGAATCAGTGATTTTCAAGCTCTAATACGGTTGGTGCATGTGTTATGGCCTAAGACTTTCCATGATATTAATAAATAGTCACTCATTGTATCAGGAGTCACGATTTAAGCGAAAGTAGTGTTTAAAATATTAATGCTATGTTTTGCTGCGTAGGTTGTAATATTACAATATTATTATTTCGTGCGCAAAATAATTTTGTGTACATAAATATTGCAATATACGTATTTCCCTGAAAGGAATCGAGAACGCCACTTCGGCGTATATATGCAAAAGAATATTACACTGTATACAGCACAATTTACTGCCTAACTAAATAACTGCTGAATGAAAACTACTGCTGGTGTATTTACAACGAGAGGATAACTACTAGCATAATCGGGGGTACATTTCTGTATAATCACATATAATTTAATACTAGAGTTCTGATAGGCTCGAATAATTTTTCAATGGAATAGAATTTCGCATAATAACGCATAATCGTAATCAGGTGTACACTTGCAAGTGGTTTACCTCTACATTTACACAGCAGAGTTGACCTATGCTAGCGTAAAGGTTCATTGAATTATTATGAATTCATAACAGAAGTTACACACCTGTTATCACAGTATATTTGCACTCAAAGAAACACAGTGAATAAATGTTGGTTCATGGGGAATAGGATTTTGGCCGCCGCACCGAAGTAATCATTACCAAGCAAAGAAGGGATCAGAAAAGTAAGACTCCGCAGGGAAGCACGGTGTTTGGTTTCAGTTTCTTTCGTCATTTTTTCTTCTTCGAGTCTTTACATTTCGAGGCATACGCAGATAATATTAGAGCGTCCGGAAAGGAATGTATACCCTGGGGCATAAAAGAGGCTTAGAATATTTATTAAAAAAAAACCATCCACAGCAGCAGGATGGCACGTGCAGTACATATCTTGCCTTATTTTTTAAGAAAATTGAGTATTACCCAGGCAAGGACTGACATTGTCGTGCGTCCTTCTCCAATAGTTCTGAGAATCCTCCGGAGAAGGGGCGAGATCTTTCAACGAGTGACCTCCACTTGCTTTGCCTGCCATGCAAAGAACATACCTAAGTTATATGAAGGAATAGATTTGCTGGAGAGAGTGATTGACATATTTGCTCAGAAAATCTGATCTCATGATTTTAAGAATGTTTAGTAATCGGCTTGATGTTTGTCTGCAGCAGTAGCTAAAGATATGTGTCATTATGTGTAGCTTTTTTGGGAGAATTCTTTGGACTCTTGAAATGCTCTTCCTTTATATGATTGCACGAATACAAACCTAACGACGATACGACCAGTACGACATTTATACAATAGTCAATGCTCTGGTATGCAGCAAAGAATGCAGATTACTTAGACATTCTTGATATTTTTAGCTTGAGTGGGCTCGTCTACCGATATGGTTCGTATTGCCTAACAGTATGTTGCTGCCATCTGTTGACTTATCTGAAGTTTTCCAATAAGAATTTTAATGGTGAGACCTCGTTTTTAAAGCCAGTAGCCTAGATCCCGGTATAATTATAGAATTATTGTATTCACTTGGGGGCTTTAATGCACTTGTAAATAGTCTCTGCTAATGATATTTAAATACTGTATATACATTATTTTACGGCCGTACTTTACATGGGTTACAATCTTCGAATGTTCTTGCTTCTCCGTTAATAGCATCATTGACATCTCCCTGCAGGTTATTGCCTCTCATTTTCACGACACTGCATGGAAATGAGAGTCAATAACCTACAGCCTTATCATTATAGTATAGTATTTCATTACTCTGAGAACGTAACTTAAAAACGTTTATTACAGAGCAGTGCAGACACGAAGCGACCAAATCTTGCCATGTTGATAACAATTTCATCCTACATGAAACCAATGCTTATTTTCATATGCCGCGAAGACTTCATAATATTATCGCATTTGAAATCTCCTCCAACAACCAGCAAAACTCGAAAACACTCTTACAACACCAGAGCCTGATATTCAGTCGAGAATTTAAAAAACAAGAAATTTTTTGAGCTGTGCTTGGAGCTGTACTTGAGCAGGGAAAATTGGCTTGGATCTGTCTGGCATTGTCAGCGCTGCTAATTAGCAAGAAGGCTGGGAAACTTTTTACACGTCAATTAAAAGCACTCGTCAAGGTAATAGGGGGGTGGTCGACTTCTCTTAAGCTAGGAGTCTGCCGTGAAGTTACACCATAGTGGCGTGTAAAACGAGAGGAAGTTAATCGCAATTGGAGTTCCTATGATACCGTCTCCTAACGCAAAGAGTCGCATGCAATCGATCGAGGAAAACGCTTGGATTCATGATGTATATAAAAGCCACGCTTTCTCTGGTAGCCTTGCTTAGTCGATCATAGGTTCACGTTTGGCTCAGGTGTGTGTGTATGCGTGTCTGGTCGCGTAAAAACCGATTTTTTTTGGCATTGGGTGGAGTGGAGTAGTTGTCTGCTGACAGGTAAATGTGGTTTTTATTTTGCAAATTGCGGTGAGGCAAGGTTAAAACCATGCTTATATACGGTAAACTGGAGATGTTTTAAATATGAAAAGAATTTATCTATGTTTTGTGTATGTTTTTGAAACACACCAAATAAGATGGTGTGTTGGCGTATTTAACTCCTGAAGGACTTATTGGCGCAAATTTTATTCGCACTATTTAAGTTTTATTGAATTCTTGCCTTAATGTTGTGTATTATATGAAACGAGTTAAATTTTTAATTACAAAAGGTTGTATTAGTATGGTTTTAATTAAGCCCCCTTAGAATATTATTCTGTCCAATATTGGAGGCTGAATCATTTCCCATCTTAAGCGGAATTTGTACCGCACACTACTTGTCTGAAGTGCTCTTTCATGTCATGCAACGCCCATTACTAACAAGCCCATCCTACTTCGCAAACTTCTAGCCTATAGTGTCATTCAATCCAAATAACTATTCATACAGCATGGTAAGATGCCATGCTGTAATATTGTAATGGCTGTTATCTTAAATCGAGTCATCTTAAATAGTCGAGCGAGTAATATTATGAAGTGAGGTCAAAGCGCACCTCTTTGTTTTGCTCAAGGCTATATTCCATATCCATTGCCAAATTTGTTGCATGCGGGACCTCGCTGGCGGTGCTATTGATGTCTTGATCTATATGCAGTGGCATTAATAAAACAACTGATGTCTACTTGATATGATTCTGGGAAGTGTTAAGGTTCAGTGCCACAATCAAACAAGTATGTTACTTGAGAGCAAAACAGCGCAAACGATGTGGTAAATAAGTATAGATGCCATTATCCGACTCATATAATATTAAAAGTCTTGCATGATTCAAGATGGCGGTAGGCCCATATAGTGCCATGACGTATGCCCATATGTATATTAGAAATAAATGTACGATATTTTTGTACCATAGATATTTAGTACGGTTTGTAGAAATATGCTGGTGTCAAAAAGTAAGCTCTTATCCGTGTAGGTGTAACTCTCGCATACGGTAGCTCTAGGGTCAAGTTGGGGTTGACTGCCTGGTCGACGCACGCACCACTCAAGCAACTCTTAATTCAAAACTTAATTCAGAGGCGTGCGTATTTTTACTGATGCAAAATCTGAGAACCCTGTTATTTGATAACTTTTCAATAAATAGTTTTGTCTCTTGAATATACTCCGCGCCGTCACTTCAGAATATTGAATGGATTGGAACGGTATTATTGGCCACACAACCTTAAAATGAAGTAGCTGTTGAATTTTTATTAATCGAAGGATCTCTCACTCCTTTTGTAATGACTTGACAACAATTTTTATACAACTGAACTGAGTGGTAAGAAAGGGAGGGTTATTAATTGGTTGTTTTCTGCGGCTAATTTTCTTCCTTTTTAACGACGTTTTAAAATGCAAATACTATTGTGTTTATTTTATTATATGTAAGTACAAAATGACTGCTCAATTTTTTTTTTAAAAAAAAAGTACCGTATTGTAATTCTTCACTGACAATGCGAGGATTTCATCCTGTGCTGTAGGCAACTATACACACGCGTGCCTTTTTGGAGGCAATAGCATGCCGCAGGCGCAAGTATGCGAGAAAGTCGATTAATTCGTGGAAGTGAGGCTATACTGCCATAAAGTGTACCTTTTCGGAGGGTCGAGGGATAGGCGGGGAGTGGAGGGGAGGGAGGAGAGTGGCGTAATACCTGCCTTGCCTGTAAATAAAAATGATGATGTAAAGTCGCATTACTGTAGGGTTATTGATTTAAATCTTCTGGGGATCTTATAGGCTTGAGCGGCCGGATATGATGTTGACTTCATGGGGTCAACGTTTCCAATAATAATATCAGTCACTACGTGTGCCCCCGTTGTTTGAAGAAGCTTATGTAATCTTAATATAAGCTGGTTCAAATGAACAGTGCAGTAGAATCTAATGAGGTCAGTGGCTAATGTTGTCCGACAATCCAAGTGTATTATAGGTCTCCATTTACGGCTGAGGCCCTCCTTTTTTTTGCTTTTGCGAGAGTAATGCAATATTCATTATGCAAACTGATTGCCTGCAGTGGTGTACGTATGTTCTTACTTGAGCCCAGTTGTATTTTGCTTTCCTTATTTTGGAAGATTCACTGCCTTGCCATGTGTAAGGGTATTTCGAATGGAAGCCTGAACTTTATGTTTGCTTGGGATATTGCACAATTAAATCAATCGCTAACATAATTGAAGCTACCGTCTCATCCATCCAGCTTATATTAGGAGGGCTGGATGCAAACGTTGTTTGAGAGCACTTTAATCTCCATTGAAGGGGAGGCTGCGGTTTCCATACTGTACAATGGACTCCATTCCACAACCTTTCGTTGATACTTTTGAAAAGAGTGCACATTTAACATCCGGTATGGAGCAGCATGATAGTGTTTATACAAGTACAATATGTACGGGACAGGATTTGATCCAAAAGCATGGCTTCAGAACCTCTCTCCATCAATCACTTAAATAATTATCCAAACTAGGGACAACAGTTTGCTGACGTCTTGTGCACCACAGAGTTGTTTTGTCCAACAGTTAGATTGCCAGAAGTGTTCGTTTCTAAATGTAGGATGCCCAACTTGATAATGCTGCTAACCCAAACCTAACCTTTCCGACCCCGTTTCCTCATTTAAGCAAAACACTAAACAAGTCCCAAACCCTTTCCTAATTAATGTGATATAACCAGATGGAGGAAGCTGGCACGAGCAGATTTAATCTGGTCGAATTTTCCAGCGCTGTAGCCAAGTAGAGAGAGGCAATCACACCAGCTGCAATCTGTCCATTGAGACGGGCCCTGGAGGGTTCCTCTTTTGTGACAAGCTTCAAAAGGACTGGACAAGTTCGAATCGTCCCCGATTTCGCGGTGGAGGTCCCTGCCTCTAAATCATGTTGTTGGTTTGGGAAGGAAGGCGAAAGCCCGCTGCGACACATGCAGTAGGGCATGTCTGTTCTACCCAAACTTTATTTCAGCCTATAGGCTACTATGTACTTTAATATTGGGCCTGATAAATTCGACTACATTCTATCGCTGGTTGAAATTTTGGTGTGTAGGCCTACTTTCATAGAGGTTGAATGTTACCGCATATTTATTTTATGACGTCTGCTTTATTTTGTATTATAATTTTGTAGTCATTACATGCCCAATGGATGAGCTGAGCTAACATGTCGATAATTTATTCCACGATGAATTATTTATATCGTGAACGCAATTTTTTTTTTGCTGCGTGTTGTGGGTGGCGTAATATATCTGTGTTCGTAGTCCTAATGTGAGTTGCCTAGGATTCATATCCTATCTAAAAAAAGAAATGTATACACTGTTGCCTGTGACACCAATATATTCTGACTGCTCCTTGCATTTACCTGTAGATTGCGCATATCAAATGTCGTAAATCAGAAGCAATATATTATGAATATAATTTTGTAACAATCTCCTTTCATGTTTCAATTATAATGAAAACATTGTAATTATGGGCTTAATTTCATGTGGATTGTCAAACTACACAGGAGAGGCATTTACTACATTTATGCAAATCATGCACCAATCCCTACACAGGGTCGTCCTTTGCCCAAGTTGACCATCCACAGAGAATATGCACTAGGGAGTTGATATAATTTAACTTCAGGGGCGGATCCAAGGGGGGGGGGGGTCACGGGGGTCATGACCCCCCCCCCCAAACCGTGGAAAGTGAAATATTTTCTAAATTTTAATCTGCAAATTAGGATGATTTTTTGGAAAAAGTGCTACCAATTTCATCAAATACTGTGCACACCCATTCAAATCTCCTACATTCACCTAAGCTCGCGTGACCTTGAACCCCCCAAAAATTTTAGCCTGTGGCGCTCTTGCTCCTTTGCGACTTATGCCCCCGCCCCGCCTTCAAGGGGGAAGAGGATTGGCAGCAGCTTGCACTAACTGTAAGAATATGTCAAAAATAATGATTTTAGAAACATCATTGTGGATTTAAAATGGAAGGAACTTTCCTTTATAATCCCTGAATTTATATTGGTATTGACGTTTGAATCTCACTCCTCATTTACGCAGTATTATGTCTGTTCTCATTCTCTTTGTATCTGCCTGAAATAATTCAAGCCCTTTTTTTGAAAGGATCCTTTGATACTTGTAATCCTCTTAAATAACCCTTCTAAAACATTGATATAATGGGCTTGGGAGATTGTGTCTCACAACTGGCTTCCTGCGGAGCACACTGAAAGTTCTATGTGCGTTAAATGTCCAATGCGGGGAAATAAAGTCGGTTCAGAGTGAAAAATATATTTAGAATGGTAAATAATTTTATACCATTTATTGTCACTCTAAAGGATTTTAGTAACACTGCAACAACTTTATTTGGAATTTCTTGCAACTAGAGTTTTCTGTGCACAGAGCAGTTCAGTTTATTTGAACTCATAAATATCTCATAAATTTCCTACAGTGCAATGCAGCATGAGTTCTAGTGAAGCTATAAAATAATAATGAGTCAATGACAAACTATTATTTATTCTAGTAATTAACTGTTTTTTTAAACAACATCCTGACGTGCACATTGTATTCAAGCTGAAAAGGGCAGATTTAAATGGTGTTCATGCACTGCGACGCACAAATCTCGCAGCATTATGCTTTGAATTGCTATTCGTGAATTGTCAATCTCAAACAGGTCAGCAAAATACAATGTTGCACTCTGCTTTTAGGGGCGGAGGTAATGAAAATCCATGGGGAAATGAATTAGCTGAGTTGCTGCCAATTCCGACCCTCCGAGTGTGTATTTAATGGAAAGTTCTCACTCACAAGACGGCCTCGTATTTTTTTTTCCAACTAATTCCCAGAACCAGAAGCGTATAAGTGATTATAGAAATTAACTTCTTTTGCACTACTCTTGAATAAAATCTAAACACACTCCAAACAAAATAATGTAGTGATTTCTCACATATCCGCACGTGTTAGACATAATGATTAAGTTTTACATTCACATAGTTGAGTATATTGTCCATAAAGAAGAACAAGACGATCTAAATGGTTGGTTATTGGACTGATATGGCAAATTACTGGACTGTACATAAGCTGTACTATGGGGCTCAAATTGTTTTGGCCACTTTATCCTGGTCTTCAAGCAACCCTTCGCACAGGCCCCACGGTGAGGAAGTGTGTGCGTGCGTGTGAAGGGTTGCTTTAAGACCAGGATAAAGTGGCCAAAACCATTTGAGCCCCATAGTACGTCCTGTCGTGAAGTCACCTTTGCTTTCATTCACCTGTGAAACCAAGAAACTTTGCTACCTGGTTGCAGTGGCTGTGAATAAACGTATATAGACCTACGCTTCTCTTCCTATAAATGATGAGTAATAGATGGCCTTGAGATAAGCATTAATATTTCAAAACTTGTTGCATTTATTATGGACACCAGCACACCACACTTGATAGTAACATATTGGATATTGAAGTACACCTCTTCAGCCATATGACAATAATGCTGTGTAGGCACGTTGAGAGAGATAGAGAGATGAGGAGATAATTATCTTTGTGATCATGTGTCACCTGTTCACACTGCTGACGTCTTTTGATCGATTGACAGATATTTCCATAGTAACTAAGACTATTTCCAATTAGCAAAAGTTCTTTAAATAATTATGATTGGCTGTTGCGTGGTATTTGTGTTTGCACTGTGCAAGGTCGTCGTGTCGCTCACTATTCATCATCGTTGCCACTGACATTATCATGCCTCACTTTGGCAGAATTCTTGTAAACACTAACCTTGGGGATGTTACGTGACATTCGCTACTTAATTTACAGTTGGAACTTGTCTCTAAGCAATTCTGATAATACATCAGCAACGATTAATACATAGTTAAAAATTCTCGTTCTCCCAAGAGGTTTTGATAATTGCTCTTCCCTATGTCTCAAATCATCCCAACTCGAATTTTGAGCATTTAATACGACCCCTAGTTGTAAATAACGGTTCAGAATATAAAAAAAAACATGTTCAATTATTTTCCCATTGGAATCTGACCATGTGCCCCAAAGTTTCGTGTACACTGCATGAAGAATGAATCTGATGAGTAGTGAAGTGTCCTCTCAAAGGAAACTAAACTCCCCTTGAAAAAAAAAGTTCCATAGATTTATCACAGCGGAAATTAGCACGTCCAACCCGGAGTTTGTAGGTAGCACACATAATTAATTTGCAGAAGTGTCATACAGTACATCCGAAACGCGGATCGAGTAGCTCCAGTGGCAGGGTTTAGCATGACAACCGCGCAATTACGGATGTTCATACTTCATGTGGCGCCATTCATTTTTTACGCTCATTGTTACGCCATGCATCCTGATTTTTGTTCAGACTTATGGAATAACTGTCACGTTGGCTGCGCCCTTTTTTTTCCTCATAAAAAAGTAAACTCGGTCCCAAGGCAAAATTGTGGCGCACTATGGTGGAAAAAGTTGGAGTCGCCCACCCATGGTGCAGATTGGCGAAAATATTCGCGTTTTCCACCGACTAACTGCAAGTTTGTTTTACATGTGAACAAGTCAAGACCGTTGGGATTCATGCGAACTCGACTCTTTTATGGCGGCTGCTGGGATGTGTTTTTGCACGTGGATAATGCATAATTCATCTCAGTGTAAATATTGGTACTGGATTGCATTTCTTGCGTAAATTGTGTGCACTGAGAAAGCATCCGTTATAATATTAGTTTCTAAAAAGTTATTTAGAAATCCAAGTGTACTCAAGTATGCACAGGATTTTTTAAGTGAACACTGAAGGCAGGAAAATGACCTCAAGGCATGTTGGGCTTACTTGGAGGGGGGGGGGGGGNAATATTTAATGATAATATCAATGATTGGTTCCTCCCTGATGTGCCTGTGTCCTGAGGTCACAGATCCATCACTATACATCATTATAGGGGATCGAACTCGTGATTTTAAGGTGAAAGGCTTACCCGTTACATTTTTCTGGAAATATTTCTTCCAAACATACCCGGATACAGGGTGTACAGTATATTAACCAACTTATATATATATATATATATATATGGAACAGCCTTTATTTAAATCATATATATATATATGATTTAAATAAAGGCTGTTCCATATTATGTGCCAGGGTGCTGATCCTTATGATATTTTTCGATTTAGGCATTAAATGAAGTGCCATTTTCCACTCCCTTATTGATCAGTTAGGAATCTAATAACTCTTTATTATCTCTCGAGAAAGGATAAAATGCGAACGTCCTGTCAGTACAGATTCCTGGCTATACATAATTATATAACTGTACAGTAGTTTTCCTGCGGGTGTGTAGGAGTCCTCAAGGGAAGGTCACAGGGTGATAATGACGGATCTTGATGAAATTTAACATGCTAATACAGGACAATATATGATACCCAAAAATGAAATATTTCGTGCGGAGGCCCATATTTGCAAAAGTTATGACGTCTTAATTTTTAAAAAAATCATTGAGTCCATAATGGGATTACATTAGCGACCACATATAAGACCACATTGCAGTGTGTAATCAGTTTCTACACTTTGTCTCATCGGAAAAAAGTCCTACATAACGGCTCTGTATATCTTACGGTTTAGGCCTTGATACCTGTCCACAGACGGACGGACGGACAGACCCGTTCTGTAGGACTTTTTCTGATGAGAAAGAGTGTATCGCTAATGTAATCCCATTATGAATGAAAATGTATTATTTTTGGAACTTTAAGACGTCATAACTTTTGCAAATATGGGCCTCCGCATGAAATATTTCATTTTTGGGTATCATATATTGTCCTGTATTAGCATGTTAAATTTCATCAAGATCCGTCATTATCACCCCGTGACCTTCCCTAGTAAGATTGTGTCCGATCATCCGTACACTATTTGGACGGAATCCAGCTTCATTTGATCTTATAATAATATACGTGGGACCACGCATGGGACACTCAGATCTCATACAATAGGCGCACTCACGATGATGGCATCAAACCGTACTATCACCACCGCATCATTAAAAGTTTGGTAAGCCGCGTACATTCACAGCAACGAGTTCATGGCTAGCTAGTGTCCAGAATACCACATGTTACATGCCACCAGGCAGTGTTGCATGATAGGGTGCAACTAACTGTAAGAAACATTCCGAGTTTACCTAATATTGCTGTCATATTATGTAGTCCAAGTCGTACTAGCGTATGTGATTCAGAGGCTCTGCGCCACGCTGAATCTGACAGTATTTGCGGGTGGTGTGGGAGGAGCTGTATTTACTGACGCTTCATCAGATTTAATCAGAGAGAACTGAAACCAGGTAATGAATTTAATCTGACATGTGCTTGAGTACACTGTACATGGACTCGCCGCTTGTTACGACAATACATACAGACCATCCTTTGTAGTATATGAACCATGTTGATTACATCCGATAAACCACACATATGCAGCGTAGGTCGTAAATTGGGCTCTGTACTCTACCTTCATATGACCTCTCCAATATTGGACACCGAGTGTGTTGTGTATGTTCGAGTGCAATCAATCCCCTTCTGAATGGTTATCAGGGTCCTGTGTATCGCATGTGCGAGATGGGTCGGATCCGCAGCCGCGGGGGAGGCTGAAAGAGAGAACGAGAGAGCGGGTTGGCTGGCTGGCTTAGGCCCGCACAAGAGCTGAACCCACCCCCGCGCCGCACATACTGAGTTTGAACCGAGTGCCTCAGAGAGAGAACGGCGGGGGCTCAGGAAAGACGGCGCAGCTCTGGGGCCGCCCCGGGGCAGCAGCCGGACCAAGGAGAGGACGAAGGAGACGGATTGGTGGTCTTTAGACCTCCTGCCATCCAAGCGGCTATGCCGTCCCTACAGGCTACCACCACCTATAAGGACATGTCCATACCTACTATGCCCACCATGCCCACCATGGGTATGGGGCTTGGTATGGGCATGGGGATGCGCAACAATCAAGGGCCGCCCATGGACCGCCTAAGGGATTCGCCGTCCATGTACTCCAAAGGTAGGGTCAAGATTGTACAGTTCCGGTTGGTGTTGACCATCTTCTGTATTGTCTATTATGCTTTTTTCCGGATTGTACTGGAGGTACGAGGTACTGCTATAGTCGCCAGACGAAGATGGATAGCGGGAATGTTACTTTAGGGAATACTGTCATAGTGTTAATATTAGTGCGTCATAGGCACTAACGTGAGACTATAGAGGTACGAAATACTATACGAGAGACACTCCAGCTTTGTGTCTTGTTTGTGCCTTGACATCGTTTTTATGTGACTCCAAGCTCTTAGTGAACGTTGTGGCGGGTTATCCTATACCTTGCACCTGCATGTCTACAAGTCATTCTTTTCGCGGACCTCCTTGTCGATGATGATGCTCCAGATATGATACAAGGACACTTCTTATGTCTGGTACTTGTCGCTTCCAGTTGCGCGTTTTCAGTAAACACTCTGCTAATTCCATATTTATATTTTATTGATGAGTGATGGTAGTGATTGCTTCCAGTTTAAAGACTTAAATGCAGAACGGTCAGAGTCAGATTTGGTAAAAATTCATTCGGCATTGTACATTGTTGTCCTCGCAGTATGTACTTTCTGCTAGAGCAATTCGAGCCCCTTATATTTTCTGAAGAAAAATGATCTCAAAAGGAAGATAATGCAAGCTTAAAGCTCAAAACCTCCAAATCTCGAAATCATTCCAATGTGAATATGATCGTACTTCAATTAAAGTTTTCATTTCGCCGTGTCCTCAGAATTTATGTTCATGAGAAACCTACACAGAGTTTTATAAAATGCCTCCAACATCTGCCGTCGTTTCAAACACCATATATCTTAACTTACTTAACTCAAATCCAAAATTGGATGGGTGCCAATATGTGAATCGAACCTGCTACTAGTGTTGCAGGAGAGAGGGAAAAGGTCAACAGATGTGCAATATTCACATTTGACATGGGACACAGGTGGAAATATATTACCCGAAACTTTTTGACTTATCAGTACTGGTAAACCCACTATATATATAGAGAGTTTTTCTGCACAATTTATTTGAACATATGTTAGTGGAAACAGGCTGTCGTTGTCAGAACGTATGTTATGAAACAGAATACCAATAAATTGCTCTAACATTGTTGATTCGGTGGGGGTATGGTTATTAATTCCATGGTTGCCAATGTACGGCACTTCGTTCTTGTCTGTAGTTATAACTTGTCATGTACACTTTACGTGCTTCTAATGGATGCATGAAATAGCCTATTTAAACCGGTAGAAAATAAGGAACATGACAAGATAGTGTGATCTAAAAACGGTTGGAGCTTTTTTGGATTTCCTCCAAGCACCTTAATGCCAAAGGAAAATCAATTGGATTTGAAATTAAGTTATGTAAAAAGGTACCACCCCCGACAAAAATACGGGACAGTCCAAATTAAATCAAAGGCTCCCAAAGGAAGACCTTTCCTCCATTACGTTACCACTGTTGTGGAAACAGGGCGACAGCTCGCAAGTTCTGAGCGCCATCTGGGCGCTCCAAAGCGATCTAATTTAACCTGCCCTCATCTTTTTGCCGGATATAGTCCGGTGATGTGCATGGAATATAATTAGGCGAGTATGAGTGGGAGGTGCTGAAATCACACATAGCTATGGTAACCAGGTAAGCGGAAGAAGGGAAGAAGAGGAGAGTCCACTGGTGTTGGTGGCCCACCAGAATAATGAATATTAAAACACTAGCGAGTAGGACGAAATGCAACGTAACCACAGCAAAACCAGGGCCTACCACAGGCCTTACATCGATGGCATATGTTTATGACAACGTCGCCATCTGGTAGAGCTACATGACATGAAGTGAGGTCTCGAGTGAGGTACAGTTGGACTGTGGCCTGTGGGTAAATCCTTCGCCTTCCGTCGCCACATGTCAGTCACGTCAGAGATGAAACCCGCTTTGTGTACAACGTAGAACGTACTGTACGTTGCAATTGAGAGACCGTATCGCATTTGCGCTTCGTTGTCGACATAATAATGAATAAATTATTTCATATATCGATATGCAGATTGGGGGTATAATTCAGATTAATCTGGCGGTCGATGAGTCGGCAGTGGTTAGTGATGTGATTCAGCCACATGTCGATCTACCCATACCGTATAGCCTATGTGGAATGCTCGTAATAATTGAGCTGAGCAGCGCCGAACAGTCTGGAGAGGTGGATTTCCGCCTGAAGCATATGTACTGACGTACTGTAATTAAATCTGCGTGTGTCAGCATTTCTCGCGCGTGGAAAAGTGCCTTGGGCTATAGGGCCTAATCAAGTGGAATAATTAAAACACCATTATGATTCTCCTTAAGTAATTAGGGGACATTGTATATATAGACTGCGCGGCATGCTGTAATATTACAATATACATACCGGTACTATTGACACTAGATTTAGGGCAGTATAGTACTGTGCAGGAGGAGAATGAAATATTGTAAAGCATATGCAAATATGACTCTGTGACTGGTGACTCTCTCTGCAACTTAATATTTCAGCGGTTATTTAGCATCATGGATATGTAAGGTATAGGTTGGTGCATCTGGCACGATCTGGCATTGTACAGGGTGTCCCACTACTTCCCGAACCGGCAAAATGGCGCATAACTGGTAAACCACTTCATGTAGGGCGATGAAATTTTACGGGGACATAGCTTGATCCATGAGAAAAACCGGCAAGCGAAAATCCCCACGCGATACACGAGGAACCGCGCCATTCTGATAAAGTTGGCGTGTGGTGTGGGATTTCACGACGTCGCGTCGCATTGTTGGACCCGTATTCTTCAATTCAACAGTGACATCCGACGTGTATCTCCAGATTTTCGACACTTTCGTGCAGCAGTTGGACGATGAAGAACTCACATAGGGCTACTTTCAGCAGGACGGAGCAACATGCTATACACATCGAGGGTCAGCATGGCCGTCATCAATTCCTTCTTCCCAGGCCGAGTCATTTCCAAGGGGATTTGGCCACCACGATCACCCGATTTAACTCCACCGAATTATTTCCTGTGGGGTTACCTAAAAGGACAGGTCTACAAAAACAAACCAAGAACTATCCCAGCACTGCAGGAAAATATCCGTTCCGCAATTATTGAGGGGATAACTCCCGAGATGCTGGCCTGCACTTTCGCGAACATGGAGCGTCGTGTTCAGACCTGCTTGGACCCAAACGGGGGCCACTCTCAGCATCTTCTATGTCTATGACAATATGTTACTGTCACAGACCAAGGTATGTACCCGTAAAATTTCATCGCCCTACATCAAGTGGTTTACCATCGCAGTTGTGCGCCATTTTCCCGGTTCGGGAGGTAGTGGGACACCCTTATATATACCTAACCTGGTATGGTATTATGTGGCATTATTGAATTCTACATGATAAGGCAATGAGTCCAATCCAAGTGACACAATTATGTATTACCGCATTCCATAATACCGCTTGGCCATAAAATTCCTCAAAAATTCCACAGAACGATGCTGCCAGATTTTGTAAGTCTTTGTCGAACACTCTCCTTCCTATTCCTTCTCATCTTGGTCACTCCCCAGGTTCTCTACAGACCAAAAAAACTATACAAACGAAACATGTCTATATAATTATAGTTGCGAGATCTGGACCATGGTATGGACGCACAACGATGCTCCATATGAACTGTCCGAGTAATGCTCGTGGAAGGAACCTGAGATATGCTCTCAAGCACTGTTGTGCTCCCTTTCGCGACTTTTTAGGTTTTGGGTAATAATTTCCAAACATTTTAAATGTCCAAATGGTACTTATTGCTTTTGGAATGCGATAAGAGTGCTTTTAACAGTTGTCTGTGCAACTCAAATTCATCATTTTAAATGGCTTGCCTTGCTGAATGACGCTCTCATAATAATACAGTATGTTGCTTGAGGGAGACTGCATGCCTCTAGAATTGACTCTATGTACAGTTTTACCGGATTATAAAAGTGGTAGGTCTATAACATGTGGCCACAGCAAGCCTGCTAAAATGCAGCATGTTATGTCATATTGGAGAAAGGGAGTTCGTGCCGAGTGCTACACTTGCTGGCGTGCTATTATTCAGTTGCAACTAAACATTCATATCATTTACTGCTTTCCAAGAACAGTATAACACAGATGATTCATTGTGACAATGACGCATCATTAGCGTGGTTCCAATGAGTTTCACTGTACACCGGACGGTAATGTATGGTATATATAGAGACGGAAAACTGCTAGTCATCTAATATATATAAAGCCCCACGCCGAGGAGGAGGATATAGGATGAAAAAGATTTCGCACTTCCCGGGGTCGGAGAGACGTCGGACTTACGCCGTT